>VXBL01007968.1:41499-82917 GCA_013400195.1 Aramus guarauna | reverse complement strand
GGGAAAAGGGGGAGGGGGGACAGCCCCAGCTCCTTCCCGCGCTCCCTGCCCAGCGGCAGGGGCAGGGCAGGGCGGCCCGAAGAGGCCGGTAGGGACGCGGCACCCACCGCTGCCCTCCCGCCCCGGGGCGATGAGTTACCTCATGCTGTAGGCACCGGCTCCCAGCTCCTGCCCGATGCCGGAGAGGCTGGCGTCGAAGTCGTGCACCAGCCCAGACTCGATCACCTCATCCATCTTCAGCACCCACGCCATCTTCCGCCGACNGTCTCGCGCGGCTGTAACGGCAGCCCCTGGGGGGCTCCTCGCCCGCCCCCCCGGCCGCCGCTGCGGCAGCCGCCCGCCGCTCCGGCGTGCCCCCTCTCGCGCGCAGCACCGCCGCTCACGCCAACATGGCGACTACTTCCACCTCCGAGTGGCTGCCGGGGCAGGGCCTTCTCGCGTTTAGAGTCGCCCATTGGCTGGCCGCCGCCGAAGGGACCAATCAGAGAAAGGCAGGGAAGGGTGAGGGAGAAGCCCAGCCAATGAGTGGGCTCTTCCTCACCCCAGGTGACGTCACCGGGTGACAGCCCCTGGAGCCCCGCCCTAGGGCCGTAGGGCCCGTCGTGCACTGCTGCGGCGCGCTTCCTTCCTCCGCCCGCACCTCCCCGGAAGCGGGAGGGCTGAGCGGAAGCGGAAGGGCGAGAGGCGGACAGGAAGTGGCGGCAGACAGAGCACTTCGCCCGGCGAACAGCTCGTAGGGCTGTGACGCCGTTACCTCTCCGGACAGCGGCTCCCCCGCCCCGGGCGGGGCCCCGTCAGGGCCTGGTTTCTTGTCCCGCCGCCGGGCCCGTAACTGCTGGGCCGGGGCGGTTGCCCCAGCGCTACCCGCCTCGTCGAGAGCAGTGACGGAAACCGGAGCTTGGATGACGAGCCGTGGGCTTTGTCACAACTTCCTGGGCACAGGCCCGGGGGAGAGAGGGGTGCTGTTCCCGCCCCAGCCAGAAAGCGGTACCTGGCAGCTCCTCAGGCACTAGGGAGGCCGACGTAATGGCTGACACAAGAGGCAGCACCCAGCCTTGTGCTCGCCCTGGGCCCGCTTCACTATCAAGCTCACATAAAGCAATTTTATTTTTTTTTACATCACAGTCGACTTACTATTCTCAGAAGAGAGAAAAGGTAGTAGAAAGGAAAGTTGCTGACAGCATCTGCCTTATCGACCTGTGTTTTCCAAAGAACACTGAGAAACCTGCCCTAAAAAACTCAAATCCTGTTGCCATCTAAAAGACCAATTAACATTTTTCATTAAAAATACAAAAAAAATGCAAGACAGAAAAATACTTTGAGTTTATGTCTAGTATACTACCTAATGTACACTGTAGATAATGCTGCTTACTGTGAGGAACGAAATCTCAACACCTCTGCATCCCGGACTCAAAGTCTCCAGCTTGTTAAAACAAAAGTGGTGGCAGACGGACGGGAAGGTTGACATTGCACCTGCAGGCAGGACTAACTCAGAAATGACTGGAGCTGGGAGGAACATAATCAGGTCAGAGCCATTTTATCACCTAATTGACGGGAGGAAGCTGCTGTAACTGGACATACAACAAGCAGCTATAGCTAATGTCATCTTGTGGTTAAACTGCAGCCACCTGTGGTAAGGTGAAGAGTGCACTACCTATGAAGAGTTTTCTTTGCTTAGTATTCAATTCCTCTCTTTCTTTCTGGCCTTCGACTTGTTTCTTGGCCCATTTTATAGCAACTTAAGTCCATTTTGTAGGTTTTGAGATGCATTAAGGCTGCCTTTCTCTCCTGTAACAGGCCAAAATGAGTTAAATCCAAGTGTATTCAAGTAGCATCAAATCTGTGTTTCTTGAATATGAGTTTGGATTTTGTAAAAATTACTGAAGTGGCTTGATTTTATGCTATTAATAAAACTAATTAGTTTATATTCTCCAAGGACTGGATCCAAGAGGCAGCTAAGCTTTTAATAAATAATTTGTACTGATTATAATGGTCTGGTAGTTGGAGAAGCCTAGGAGAGATGCAAGGAAGAACTGCCAGTGGTTTAGATTATAATCCTGTCCCCTCTGGTCATAGTCCATTAGTCCATTGAGGAGGTGCTCATAGGGTAAGTAATCCATGACTTCATGTAAATAAGGGTTCTCAAAAAACTTCAAATACTAATCATTCAGAGGATTGTTAAATAATGTTATGTCAAGTTTCATTAAAATTATAGGCCTAGTGAGCAAACTACAGAAAAGTGTTGAGACTGTAAAATGTATTTTCATTATACAGTTACATGCTTTTAAGTACAATCGCACAAATTTTTTAAAAGATACAGGTCAGGAAGGCCCTAACTTAATTAACGATTAACAAAATACTAGCTGTTCAAAATGTACACACAACCTCCTCAAAGCTAAAGAGAAGCACACGAACTATGATTTCAGATTTTTAAAGGCAATTTGTACAGTAAGATTTGACTGCCAGCTTCTCCAGAAAATGGTACTGGTATTTTTGCTGCTGTAATTGATGTAAGAGTTCTCTACCTGTCTCTGGACAGATGAACAATTCATCTGCATATAACAGGAAGCTTAAAAAAAGGGAAATTTATGAAGAGGGTGTGGGTTTACGGACAAGTCACAAGCATAGAGGCACTAGCTACTAAGTTACAGCTTTTAGTGAGAAGAATTGAAATTACCACAGGCAAAATACCTCTTTTAAGCCTAACAAGATGACAACAATTCCCTGAATTCACTAATTTATTATTATGATGAAAATATTAATCTTCAGGAGTGCTGACAAATAGCAACCCAAATGATGGCATTAATTAACTTCAGTGGCTGTTAGGGGACGTTTATGGTCCAGTTAATAAATTAGCAGGCATTATTCAGTATACAACAGTGGTCGCTACAAAGGTAGCATACACTCCTATCATTGTAGAATTAGAGAGTTGTCTGAGAACTCTTACCCTAAGTGGACATTTGTAGACCTACAGTGGTCTTCACACAAATAAAGTAGAATCAGTAGCACTAAACCCCACTTTTGTAAGTGATAAAAAAAAAGAAAGTGATGGTTTGTGGAAAACTAAAAGTAGTGCACTTTCTACTTGGGACAGGTAAGTTAAGACAGGATCCAAAACCAGAGAAGCCAGATACAGTTTGATTTATGCATAGCAAAACTGGTTTATCTGCTTACTATACTGTCATTAACATAGCTACATAGCAGTTACAAGATCATAAATCGATGATTTTTATACTGGGAATTGTTTTCTTCTGACATGAATTCCAACCTCTGCTGCGGGTATCTTGAGTGAATACAGTAAGACCCCTCCTCTTGCAGTTCAGTCTTTAGAAGTTGGGTAAAGCTTGTCCACGGTAAACAAACTGACTGTTAGCTTTTCTGAAGATATTAGCTTTAGCTATTTTAGGACACAAAATGTCTTTTTCTTTTAAATTATGGATATTACAGTGCATATCTTTTTCTTTAGCATTGTTTGTATCCCTGGCTAATTTACAACAAGTTTTCTGTAGAAGTTTGCGGTGTGTGTGTTTGTTTTTTGTTGTTTTTAAAGTACAGGCCTGTGATGTGTTTGCTTTCTTTGGGACTTGATCAGTCCCATTCTTGGATCATCTGCTGAGGATCAGCAGCACACACAAACACCACTTTCCAGCCAGATCCAGCCAACTCCAATATATGGAGTTGTAGCATCAGTGCAAATCATCTCAAGTACTCAACTTAAATCTCTAGTTTTTCTGATTATGATGCAGTGTTCTCACGTTTTGCCAAGAGAGTTTAAAAATATCTTTAGGCAGATAGTGATTACAAACAGAAACCTTGAAAACAGATTTTTTTTCTGTTCTATTCTTCAGTTTTTAAAATAGCCTTGTGAGGCTTTTTTTAATGCCTACAGTTGACATTCTGCATATTGTAGTATGAATGATAGCTGCTACCATAGCTTTTTTATTTTTCATCCTAATTTTTCTGTTAGTCTTTCCATAATTTAACTTTCAGGATGATTTGTTGCTAAATTTATATATTGGACTTATACTTGGGGTGAGTAGTGTCAAGTTCAAGCTGTTGTAAAAACTAAGCAAGTTAAGAGTACCAATTTCTATTTCAAAAGTAAAGTTGTTCTTATTCTTTATGAGCAACGGTCTTGACTCGAAAAAAAACTGTCACACTTTTGATGCTGTCTGTATTCTATAGAGAACTAGAGTGGGTTTAACCAAACAGGAACCATTGAAAAATCCACATAATATGCACATATAGTACATTTTTTTATGCTCTTTTCCTAATAAAATTCTTATTCTACAACATAGACAATATAAGCCCCATGCAGAGTCCCACGAGTTAGGCACATGAGCCTGTTCTGAGGATGAGATTGCAGAATTTGTGCGTAGATTGTAAATATTTGAGTTTCAGTAAGGCTGAGAGCAGAGGCTACAGGAGAGAGAAGACTCTGTATACTTTACAGAACGATACTAGTTTCCTCTGGCTCTCCCCCAAGCTTTGCCTACATGAAAAGCATTCAAAACTTTCTACCTGCCTGGTGGAAATTGTCTAAAACAGGAGTTAAGCATTCTGAGACCTCAAATTGCTTCTCTAACCCTCCGAGCTGGCCGAATCCCCAAGCCTAACTTATCAGAGGTGACATTCCCTGTGACCCTGCCATTCCATTTCTGCATATCCCTGTCACCAGACCCACCGACTGGAATTGGTACAACAGCGCAAGTCTGTGCAGTGGGAGCCTGATTTTGCAAATATAACTGCATAAATGTGTTCTAAGTACAGGTTTACTGGGATGTGGGAGAAGGGATCCTGGGATACTCCTTTCTCCATCTGTTCTTTGCCGATGCTGGCTAGCATCCTCCCCTGAAGTCGATTGCTGTTTCTATATAAGCCTTACTGATGTCCAGATACAGGACTGAAGTGCGGTGCTTGACTAAGGGTGAAGCACTGAGAGCAGAGTCAAGCAACTTGATGGTTAGGACCAGACTGAAGCCTACTGCCTGAACTGGTTTGAATCCTTTCTGCTTATGGCAATCCACCTGAGGGGCCAATATCATTAGCTCCTCCTGTACACAATCCTTTATTTATGGAAGTGTCTCCCCTACGTTGTATTTCAGTACTAAAACACAGATGCTTGCTTCCATCCAAACCTAAAGGGAGGTGCTTAAAATGTGTGGGAAGAGCAACTTCAGAGAGAGTCTTGGGTAAGGCTGGGGAAACAGAAGCAAATACGGGGAAGCAATGAAGGAAGACAAGGCCAAGGTGAAAATGGGCCCTCTGAGAGCACGGCCCTTAGAAAAGCTGGGAGGGGACATGCCTCCTCTAGGCTGAAGAAGGCGGGGACCGGAGGTGCGAGTGGACATCCTCACTTTCTCTTGCTGTTTGGTTCCTTTTGCACTGGGAACTGTGCACGTCACTCATAAACAGGATTGCATCAGGGAACTCCAGCACCCATTCTTCTTTTCTGGTTTACTGCTTGAGTCAATAGAAACAGCGCTGTGTTTGATACGTGCTTGGCATTAGCCAGTCTAAACTGCAAGTCAGCCTGACCTTTATATTGAAATGGATTAATTTTCTAAAACTCTGTTGCAGTTTCATTAGGTTCACACTTTGGAACTCAAATACGGCCTCGATTCCTTTGCTTTTTTTTTTTTAACCTAAAACTTAACACATTTCTAATAAAACCGTGCTACTCAACGATTCTACAAGAGCAGAAGTAATGTTGTGATACAGTACTGGGTGTGAGACTGCCAACACAGAAAAAGCCATATCAAGGTAGGTTATTAAACACTATCATGTGTACATACATTGTATTTAGCCAAAAAGTCATAAGCTAAAGCTTAATACAGAGAGTGAACCACATTATAAATTGAAACTCAATTAACATCAAGATTGTCTGGAATCTATGAGCTTAGGTCTTGTCAAAGCCTTTTTAATTATACGAAAAAATTGAATACTGTACACAAATATTATTTTAGTCATGAAGAGGTAAAGTAGGTTCATAGCTCACAGGAATGTGCTGATGCAATAAACTATATATGGCATCAGAATTTCAATGCAAAGCATTTAACCAGTGTGCCTGGACTGATAAGGACAAGCAGCGCATAGCCCTGATCGTGCAGGTCAGCTGAGCTTCAGCAGATAATCAAAGTAGATGTGAAACATCAAGGTATTTATAAGTCTGTATTACTTCATATAAACAGAGCTTTATCCACAGACTGCAAATGTAATTTTTGTTTCTTTTTTTCAAATTAACACATCTGTGAATATCATATTAAGCAGTAAAACATTCCTGTCACTGTTACGAGCACACATGTATGGTGGCATGGTTTGTGAAAATTGCGGAGCTACAGTAAAGTAAATCTCCACTATGTTGACTGTACTGCTCAAGTTTTTCTCAAAAGGTCTACAGTCATCTGCTGAGTTTGAAAACTTGAACTTGTGAATTAGCAAAGGCGCCGCAGTCTGCATTGTTGTGTGTTATAGCATTATAATTATTATTTAAAATCACCCTTGTTCTTTTCTTACCGCAGGTAGCTGGTGTTACCGGTGGGATACTGGTGATGGTGATAATGTTCAGGCTGGCTGTGCCAGAAAAGCATTTTGGGATGAGAAGCAGCATTGTGTTCAGCTAAGAGATGGTCACTGCAGCAATGGGAGAGAGGAAAGAGAAAACAAAAACATACATTCAGATTAAATTTGCAGTTGGGTTCCTCTCACACCTTTACATTTAGCTGCTGCCAGCAAGTTTGCCGGTGCCACTCTCTCCATAAGAGGCGCGCAGCTGAAGTCTTGACTGGTCCTCACTCTCCTGCTCCCCAAATTGCTGTGCTGTTGGCTGCTGCCCATCTGCAAGGCTTTGTTACCAGCTGATGTGACATCAAGTGCAGCTCAGACCTCACCAGCCTCCCCACTGATCTCCTTCACTCCGCACTGTCAGAGCGTCATCGAGCAGAACTCTGTGTTACAGAGCCAGGAGAATGAGTAATTTCATAGCATTTCTGCCTCAGAGAGGCAAACGGCTCCCTCTTTACACAGTTCACTCGGAGTATTTAGACACTGCAACCTGCATAGGCATGCCTGACTGAAGAGAAAAAGGAAAAAGGTGGAATATACAATGGTCTCTCTAAGGCAAGCAAGATGCCTTCTCAGTCGTGTTTAGACTATCGCTTTTGCCTGTTCGTTCTGTACACGTTCAAGCGGCAGGCTACTACAGAGTACAACTTTATAGTTACCTTCTTGCCTTTAAAGAAGATTTAAAAATAAACAAGGAAAACACTGTCAAACTGCAGGAAAAATATTTACTCCAACACCCACCCACATGTACATGAGGGAAAAACCACATTCGGATGCAAACCAGCTGCTTGGCACGCTCATGTCTCAGTGCCATTTGCTTGCCTGGGTTTGCAGTCAGGATTGTAGTATCTACTTAAAACACACAAAATGGTACTGGTCGATCCTGCTAGGACCTTGACAGTCAGAAATAAAAGGGGGCACACATCTAAAAACCTCATCTGAAAATAGTTACCTGCAGAGGGCACCCATTCTGCTTGAAATAGGAAGGACTACTGACAAATAGTAGTTTGCTGGGTTTGGTGGGGGTTTGTTTGTTTGTTTGTTTTTTAAATACCACCCACACACAAGCTTGTTCCCTGCAGTTCATGCTATAAAAAATATACTTTTAGAAGGTATTGCAATATTGTGACAACACCGAGGCTATGAAAATCAGAATAACAAAGAGCGAGGTTCTGGAAAACAAACTTGAATTATTTGATAATAATAATTATTAACAAATAATAATAATTTGATAATTATTATCAAATAATAATATTATTTGATATACTGTGATAGTAATAGGCAGCAGTAAAAAAAAAAATCAAATAACATCATTGGTTGTTTTTTTTTTTTTTTCCTAGCTTGAGGCAGTTCTTTAACTTACCATTCTTATTCAACATCAAACAAGTAAAAAGCAAAGGCCAGAATAATAATAGAAGAGAAACTTTAAATATGGGAAGAGAAAGAAACACCCAAGTGATGCTCTACAGAAAAACAGACAAGAATTTGGACTACTGGTTTAGTAATTCTAAGAGATTATTCTCTTCCAAGAGGCACCAGGGTACCTCAGGGAGAGCTGTCATAGCACAGACCTGCTTGCATACAGGAATCGATCTTTGCTCCAGCAAGGATCAGAGCTGGAGGAGCCTTTTCAAGGTTAATTTTTCCACTTAGATGTCTATATGTAACTACATACTTCTAATAAGCACCCTCCTAGCAGACGTAAAGGGCTGCACGACTCCCAGAGATCACTGCTGCATTTTTTTAATAATTAAATTAATTTGATTTCAGTGACTGTAGAAAAAGAATATGCGTCCAGCTATCCAGTTTGCTCCATATACTGCAAAGTTGTAAAATAAAATTTCTCTGTCTCCAGCCCTAGATTTAGGCAAAGGTGTCAAATGTGTACAGCGCATTGTATTGGGAAGCCCCCCTTCCCTTTGCACTGATTATTCTCAAGAAAAGGACTACATATCCCTCAAGCCACTTTCACAATCTTCCCTCAGGGCTGACATGAGCTTCCCACGTAGAGGGTAGGCATTTGGTTTGTTCTGTGACTTGTATTTCTCTTAAATGGAAAGAGTAAATCCACAGATTCCCCTTTATCTGAAGGGCTTTTAGTCTCTAGCACCTCTATACCGTATCCCACAGGGCTCATGTGGCTTTAAATTATTAGGCTCTTCCTGCCACTAAAGTAGCCTGTTGCTTTTGACAGCTGCTGGTTTGTCAAAATACAGGTGGGAACACTGCGGTTTTGATCAGTCTTTTACTGTGAAGTCCAGCAGAGAACTTGTGAGCAAAAGCAATTGAGATTCCCAGATTAATCAGTAGCCTATTTATTTATATACACACATATGTATGTCTACATATGTATACTAAAAACCTGCACTCCTATTTTTTATCTTCAGCACAGCAGACTTTGTTAACTAACCCTTTTAGAATTAATTTTGATATTTTCAAATTACACAGACACATGAGAAGTCTTAGATTTGTTCTTACGTCAAGACAGACAGCTTACAAATAACCACCCCATGAAGCTCAGGCAAGCAGTTGCAGATTAGGCTACTGGCCTGGGTTTATCCTGTATGTTTTGAGTGTGGATAGTGAGCGAGAGGTTAGATACTAGGTACTAGATACTAGGTACTTTAATTCTCTGGTTTCAGTCCTGTCATTCGCTTCCCCAGCTGTTAACAAAGCTTTGACTCCACCGACTACAGTAGTAGGGCGTAACAAAACACAGGAGCATCACAGCAAGTGTGCCCATTGAGTCTCTTACCTTCATTTGATTTTTCAAGTATTATGTTTATGCAGACTAAACATAACTGAGTCATTGGTTATATCCAAAAAGCTACTGCCTTGAGGAGATGGGGTGTTCACTGGTAGAGGGGGGTGAAGTGATGGCAGCTATTCTGATCTCAGTTTCTAAGTACTTGCTTCTTATAAGAGGCTGAAGTTCAAGGCCTGTGTTACACGTACCCCTCATGATATGCAAACTATTTCAAAATTGAGTGAGTGCGGCCACAAAAGCTGCTCCTACAGCCCATCATATCCCACTGCAACCACTGTTCCTGACAGCGTAGGGAAACAAAGCAGAACCAGATCTTGTGGACTTCCATGAAAAAGCACTGTGGAAGAAGAAAAATTGCCTCTCTTATCTCCCTCCCAGGGTTGACAAGATGCTTGACTTAGCACTCAGAGAAGCCTTGAGTTCCTTGTATAGAAAGTACTAGACAGAACATGTAGGAAATGTGTTATTATTCCAACTGAAATTAAACACTACAAAAAATAAATAAATCAGTATTTTTTTCCTTTCTTCTTTTTACAGTCTTGGGTTTTGACTGATCTTTCTTGCAAACAGTATACGGGTAAACTTCAAGTACAGTATTGCTTAGTTTTTTAAATCAGGATAAACTTCCCAGGTTATATTTAATTCTGGTATTTTGCCTGGCGTAGCACTGTATATTCCCCACACCCACACCTGCTGCCCTTGACTGACCTCTAGACATAAAGGTATGTGGTTGCACAGTCTTGCAAGTTTGGGGACAAATAAGGTGAGTTTTTTTACCTCGTACCGTTTATTGTTAAGGGGCTGTTTTTGTTTCTTGCTTTATGATCTGCCCAGTAAGTACTAAAACAGATCTCAGCAAAGGAGCATTGTATACACAAGCAACAAGACATTATTTATTTAAAACATCTCTTGCTTTGAGGCTTGTGTATGGCATGCAAAGTCCAACCTGAAATTTAAGGTAGAGAGGCTAATGTTTTGCTAATGGGTGGATCTGCACTGAAGTTAAGTACTTTAGCATGGGGTGCCTGAGAACTTTAATTGTTGGATTTTTCCATCAGCAGCATCCAAAATGATGAGGTCTCCTAAGGCATCATTCAATTTGCTCATCTTTTTTTATAGTGATCAGACTCCTCACTTTGTCTTCTGATCACCCTTCTGAGAACTACAGCAAATGACATTAAAGATTGGTATTATAACTGGTTATATACACAGAAAGTCATCTTCACTCTTTGTTTTTAACAAGTAAAAATACTCTACAGACAGGATTACATGAAAAAACCTCAATCAACTACCATGTAAGACACTATAAATTCAGTATATATTCTGAAAAAAAAATTATTTAAAGGAAGTTTTTGTTGTCCAGTGATGATTTTTAGTTGTGCTTAAAATGCTAGGTCAGTTGAAAATCAGAAAATAAGCTTATATGTATGCGGGAGCAATCCCTACATACTTCAGCCCCAAAACGAGTATGGAGGAGAAAGTAGTGCTATTTTGATGTGTTCTGTTTGGTCTTTGGGCTCTTTTTGGTTGTGTAACAGTTGCTGCCAAATGCAGGGTAACTTTGGAATGAAGACACCTGCCAAACCAGACATTGGTCTCTGTTCACCTAAATCACTACATATTAGTGAGGTATTCACATCTAGATAATACTCCCTGCTTGGATGGGCTGTGAATCCATCATACTTGTATGCGAACGGTGCTGAACATAGTTCTAGCCCTTCCTTGTACGCACTTTTGAATACACAACCTCTCTGCCTCCTATATACATTGTTAGTGGGACTGTGTTCATTGCCACCGCTATAATGAACTTAAACACTGACAGGTAACAATCAGAAGCAAGAAAAACTTCTTGTATGTGATCCATTACTGTACTGACTTGCAGTTCTCACCACACATCTGACGCTGACCCAGCCCAACCCTATTGCTTCGGCTGGTCACCTGAAGGTGACAAAACTATGCAGTCACTGCTAACAGACAGTCTGCCGACAGCGATGCACTGTCTCTAGTGCAGTAAAGGATAAGCAGCGATGCCCGTGTATTCTCCATGTCCACCTGCTGTCTTTATTCTGGATTTTCAGATGGTTTTAGCCATCCTAATCTGGGCCTGCCTAATGCTGAAGCACTGTAAGAACTTCTACATTTACCAGTCCTTCCTCTGTGATACAGAAGAACTCTTGAGAAGCAGGGCTGCCAACAAAAAGAAAGAGGAAATGGGAAAAAACATTTTTGGTAGACCTCCTAAATTCTAGTAGAAATCTTAGGACACTAAGAGCGCAGAGTCAAGGCAACACATCACGGGGTATCGGATGGGAATGGCATGCGTAACAGTGCTGAGCACACTAAATACTTCAACAGCTCCTTCCCATCACTTTGATGAGACACATTAGATGCGCAGCAGACCCTGCGCTCGGACAGTGTTTCCTTGATACGAGGCACTCAGAGAACAAACTTCCTATGTAAAGGAGAAACACGGATTGCCTCCAGTGCCTCGAGTGTCAGTTTACATACACAGGTTTGGCTTTTTCTGAAGAATGCAGGGTATGCTCCTTTCCTCATGGGATCTATCCCCTTTTAAAAAAAGTCATAAAGCCTCCATTGCAGGGCGTTACTGCTCTGTAATTTATTCCTCTGCAGTCATATTCCTCATGTAACCTACTTCTGAATCTAAGAGGATTGGGATTCAGGTGCAGAGGTATGAACTGAGGAATAAATGTCTTCTTGACTTCACATCTTATGAGATGGAGGGATGCTAGGTATCATCTTTGCTTTCTTCTTCTGCCTTTTAGGAAGACTTTAAGGCCTGCAAAGGAACCTATCATATGGAGATTGTTTGTAGGCATAAAGAGATTTAGATAACATCACCTGAAGAAAATTCTGATTTAACCCATCACATCATACCCAACCCAAAACTTAAGTTAGCAGGGTTTTATGGCTGTGGCAAAGGATGCACTTGGGTTTTTTGTAGAAGATTCAGAAGTCTGTGAAGGAGGACAAGTTCAAATGTTTGTTATTCTACTATTCTATGCTTGTTGTGCGCCTGGTAGCCTAAAAAAAAATAAATAAAAAATCAGTATTTGGATTTGCAAACTGCTGCGGCACTGTAGGCTTCCTGCAATTTCTGACACGGAAAAGATAGCTCAGTTCCTTCTCATTCCTAACAGACAAAGTCCCTTTTACCTGAGGTGCTGAGGCAGCTCTGGTACTCTGCCAGGTCTAACATTTTCTAGCATCGTCTTGTCTTGGCTTTGTGGACAAAAACCTCCAGTATCACCATTTTCCTTGTAATTCCCAAAGCCGAAAGCAAGACATTCTGTATTCCAAGAAAATCCCCTTACTAAAAACATTACAAACCACATGGGATTTTTAAGGGTTTTTATGAACAAGAGCTACAACTTACAGGGGGTTAAATTAAGTGTACAGGTCATGTCTCTCCTTGCATTCTGTAACAACCCTGTTTTTTTTCAACCTCCTAACAGGGCAAAAATCTCCTTATAGGGTTCAAGAAGCAATGGCTCATTAACAGACTTCTAATGATACCAGTAGTTACTTCTGAGTAAGGTTTTATAAAGTTTCAAGGTTTTAAAAAGTTTCATCTGACAATTTCTGAACAATGAGGTAACATCCAATTAGATTTCTCTTCTTAAGCAAATACAAGCTATATAAATAGCAATGCATGAAAACTCCTTAAGGAAAACAGGTAATTTCATCTAGGTAAAACCGTTCAATTGATTAGTTGGCCAACATGGTCACAGCTGTCATCTGAAAGAGCAAAAACCATATCAAATAGCTCAGAATTTCTCTACTGTAATGACAGTCAGTATGATGTAAAAATGTTTTATCCACATCAGTTTAAATTCTGCTGGAAGGACAAAAAGTTAACAGGCCAGAAGTTTACTATTTTACCAGATTAGATGCTTTTGCACTTGTGTACTATTACAGTTACATTTCAAGTGCATTATTTCAGATTAGCAGATAGATTAATTAAGCATTTTAAAACATGCTGATCTGCAATCCTAATTGAAACAGACACATCCAGTTCCCTACAGGCTTGCATTTCAGCTGTTTAAACCAAGCTGGAATCAGTTTCCTTATCTTCCCTGGTATTTTAACATGCATTCCATCTGCTCAGGCTAAACAAACTGCGCTAAGAAATGGCATTTCCTTTGTATTCCCTCCCACCCCCCCTGCCCAGGCAGACCCTCAAAGCCCAGGACAGATGTTCACTTTTGCCAGCATCTCTGGCAGAAGTTTCTAAACCTGGGATGCTGCTGGAGGACCACTCCGAGATTGTTCCCCAATCTGATTTGCCTGGAACAGAGTAAGGGAGCTCCCACAAGGTACTCCGTTGGCTCTGCTGTGGGCAGAGATGAACACACGGTGAGGCAATAACTAACCAGTCTAGCTGCCTCTTGAGAATGTCTGTTTACTGCCTAACTTAAATCTACATGTTTGTTTTTACCAGTATAAATCTTCCTTGGATAGATAGGCACTACCTTTGAATCTCATCTGACATATAGTTAACAGAATTGACTCCAGTGATGATTTCAGGATGAGTTTACAGAGGTCCAGAGATTTGCATCAGTGGGCAACAGCATGATCTTGGACAGGCAGCACAATGAAAATGGAAGACTTTTAAAACTTTGATGCCCAAGATAGAATTCAGTTACCTTTCTACCTCCTGCCAATGGTAACAAGTCTGGGTATCAAACAGCTATATGCAGGTGTGTTATTTTGTCCACTGAGGAAAGGTATTTTCCATGTTTCGCTATCCAGCATTATTACCAATCTTACTCCCTCAAAATATACTTCTTTAGGATCACTTCTGTTTACCTAAAATACATCGAGTTACAGAATTTTTATATTTGATAGACACCTTACAGTATTCAAAACTGTTTGCAAAATATCATTTAAAAGTTTCCAAGAGTTCCTGTTTAACAGCAATTTACATAGTTGTGATTCTGCTTGAGCAGAAATTACCTATTAGCAAACTTTCCTCAGTAGGGAACTTCTCAGTAAACGTACTCATCCGAAAATCCTATCAGCAAATGAGGAAACTTCTTTAACTGGAATAATCCAAGCTGCAGTTTGGGAACCCCAAGGGCTAAAATATACTTACATATGCAAACATATACACAATATAGGACAAAAAAAAAAAAAAAGTTTATTTTTTTTCACTTGCCACACTAGCACTATTAGTTTCACAAATTTCTCCCATTACTGAAAATCTTCCACGTTTTAATAAAAAAGAAGTAAAAATTTGAATCTGTTTAAGAGAACATTTATAATACATGAAGCAAAACTTCAAAGGAAATGCTTCTAAAGAGTTGGAAGACTTAGTTACAAAATGTAAGGAGGAAAATGTAGAAGTTTTCTTTAGAGAATGTAATGTGACTATTGACTTTTGTCTTACCTGGAAGCAGACTGCAACTCAAAACCAATGAGATTACTGTTTTAATTAGGAGAAAACCTCAGGTTTCTTTCTGCAGATAGATCCCCCAGTTCCCAAACTGCCCATTTATCCCCACCATATTTATGTTTACTGTGTTCACTGGTGCCAAGTTACCACAACCAGCTGAACTGTTCTCACTACCCTATCGTAGTAACTGTAGCACAGCTCAACAAACTTATTCCTTGAGATGATTTCCTCTTTTATGATTGTTTTCAAAGGGACAATGTCATATTCAGAATTTGAATCCTTTTGCTGAGTATTAAACAGTGAGCAGTTTGGGCCTGCATTCTCAACAGGCTTTTTACATGGGTATGCTTGTGAAGTTACTCAAACGTTTAAACATCCACAGAAACTACTAAGAATATGTAAGTGTTTCAGGATACAAGTGTGTGTTCTTTTTGCTCTGAGACTCAGACGGCAAATAATAAAGACAACTCAATCTGTTCCAACCTTTATCTTCAAAAACAAGCAAGCAACCAAACTCAGGAAAATTTACATGATCAGCTCTCCTTTCAGGTTACATTGACTATCCCAGCTTCCTTGCCAACACTTCAGCTGAACATAACGTGTTACTCAAAATTCTTTAAAGCAAACGACATCCAAGTCAGAGACATCCAAGACATGCATTTCCTATCCTGATTCTGCATGTAGCTTGCTTTCCTTCTTCCTTTTTTAAACCCAAACCGTTAAGAATTACATTTCAGTATTCAAATGATTGCGATGACCTATCTGTACAGAATATTAGAACATAAAGAAACCCTTTCTGAAAGAACAGCAACTTACAATTGTCCTAATTTTTCCCAGATCTTTATGCTGATCCATTAGAGAAACCACCTGAAGCGGGAACACAAGGCATGACTAATCATTGCTCGAATTTAAGTGAGCTAATGTCTATTTTTAATATAGGAAATGAAGGCAAAAAGCAATGCAGTGAATCTGATATCTGGCTGCAGTGGAAATAATTTTGTTGCAAATTCTTACATTTTGATGGCTCCATGCAATATAAACAGATTCTATCCACTATAGCAGCCCCATCTTTGTTGGAAACAGAAATAGTCATATCATAAGTAAAATATTCATTTAAATATACTGCATTTAGATTTTTAATACACGGGATATCCACACTGAGAACCTTTAAAGATGGCTTAGAAGCACAACTGAGGGAACAAACTTTGTGTAAATATCTTCCTCCTCCCTTACCTGGAACAAAAATTTTCAGTCATATAGGGGATAAAAACATTTCTTTACCAACTTTTGTTTACATATAAAAAAAATTAGGTTCATCCACAATATATACCGTACGTTTCAATAACTTATTTTTTCAGTATGAAATAGCATCTTCAAAAAGATGACAAACAGCAGTCATCTTGAAATGATCCTTTGAAAATAAATATTACCTGTAGAAAAAGCAGGAATAACATACGGGCCTACTAAGCTTAGAATTTGTGCAATTTGTTTTAAGTGACCTTTTGTATAATCAAAATGAAAGCTACAAGATCCTTGACTGAAAAATATTTTTGAAATATTAAAAAAAATAAAATGGAAAAAATGTATAATGTACAAATAAATGAAATCGTAAACAAGAGACCTGCCTAGATGAAGGAAACTGGGTGTTCATAAAGATTCTATTCAATTTCCAAAACCCATTTTTGTCTAGCATACCTATATTCACAGCACATTCTCAAATGCCAAGTCAGATTTAGTAACTAGAGTATATAAAGAAACATAATTTGGACACACAAAACACGAAGATTAAGATAATTTTTTTAACCAATGTTGTATCAATCACATTTGTAGTTTTTCTTATAGCATGTGATCAAATAAACCAGAATGTATACATAGCTAATTTTTTAAGTAATGTTATGTACATTTTATTGCCAGTATATGCACAATGGTAAGCATAGAACTATAAATACACAATGTAATTAAACAGTAGAAAACAACAAGGATGTTACACGTAACAAAGGAAAGAAAGAGGAGATACTATTTTCTTGATGTAGTTGCTAAAAAGGGTGAGCAATGAGTTATGACAGTCTTGGTTTTAAGTCTTTACATATATTTCTACAACTTTTCCTCCAAATAAATCTCTGCAATGGCATTGCTTCTTTAACAACCACATCTTAGCTCTTTCTATTCCATTCACTTCAAACTAAAGTGAAAACAACCTTTCATGTAACTACAACCATCTGACTTAATTTTTATTCAGTTTTGCTTTTCAGGGTTCTTAGCAAGTAAAGTGTGTAAGTAGTTTCTTATGATATTTGGCTGCGATGATGAAGAACAGAGCTTTGAATACACATTAAGTTACAATTTGGAAGAAGAAAAAAAAAATATTTTCTGTAGATAGTTCTTCTACTGGGTGCTATATGCAGCAGCTCAGTCAAAAATTAGTCACCCTGAAGAGGTAGAGAGAATTTTAGCCTAGCATTGATCATCATCCTTGGCACTGCTCTTTTCTCTCTTATCAGGATACACTTCCTACAACTAGACAACATCACAATCAAAAGGAAAAAAAGTCGGGGAAAGAAAAAAAAAGTTCCACCATTCCTGGGAAGGACACTGTTTCATCCCAGTTCTCAGTTAATTAGCTTGCTGCTTATATCCAAGAAAAAAAAAAAAAAAAGAAAAAAAAAGGACAACATTTAAGGACACGTTTACTTGATCTTTGTTCTCTTTCCATTATCAAGTTCATAAATACAAAGAACCATTATTCACAATAAAGTAACTCTCTTTCAAAAATGGAAAAACAAACCCTGGAAACATTTCCACACCTTAATCCAGATGGGTCTTGAGGATGCTATTCAAGAAAACCATGCAAATAATTTGGTGCAGCTTTCCCAACTCATCCAAAATATATATATTTTTTTTTTAAATTAAAAGGTGGCAAGATCCATAGCATTTGTGACTATTCCCCCTCCCTCCCCCTCATTTAAATTCAATGCAGAAAATCTTGGTGCTTTTAGGAAGGTAATGAATAAATAGTTTTCTGCACTGTTGTCATAAAATCCCATGTGAGTTACAATACAAGACTACTCGTTCCAGCAATTAGGTTGAGAGGAAACATTCTAGTGATAAAGATAAATACATACTGAGCATGCTTGGGCAGAGCACTCCATTCTGAAGCATCCTGCTTGAAGAACGAAAGGTGACAAGGATGGTTCACGTCCATCAAGTGACCATTAACTCTGCTGCTAAAAAGCAGACTGCCACACTATCACCAGGTCGGCAATGCTACCCTGAAAGGGCTGTCTTCCACACAAGGAGGTACTGGTTGTACCAGTCCTCTACTGCGCACACTAAATTCTTATTTATGCAACAAACATACAACCAATGAACAATATCACTTTTACAGAACTGGATCAATCCAGCTTTTTTTTTTTTTTTTTTATAGGCATATTTCTCAATCTCCAGATTATCCCAAACAAGCTGTAAATAAGACGATGAACCACCAACACAGTGAACGAGTCTCACTGCAGTTCAGACTAGTTCTGCCTTGTTTCACATCACTTCTTGTTTCTAGCGAAGGACATGATACTCAAACAAAATAGCAATAAAAAAGTAATGTTATCTGCAGCTGAATAAGAGCAACAGAATTTATATTTTAACTTCTGAAGCTTAAAGCATACCTTTTTAATTAGCATTAAAAAAAAATATTTTTTTTTAATACAACAACACTGGCAAAGTTAATGGGAAGACACAGAGGATTGCAAACAGGATAACTGATGGATTAGATTATTTTTAAATTTTATTCTGCTTTGATCAACTGATGTTAATACTGTTTTTCCTTGGATTTGGAAAAATTCTATTGCAACAGTCACATGCAGGCTGAGGACAGCCGTTGGTTAAAGAAAAAAAAAAAAAAAAAAGAAACCAACAAAAAAAAACAAACCAAAAGAAAGGGAAAAAACCCAAGAAAAAAGTTCCAAAAGTTGTGTGTAAGAATTTTCCTTTCACTGAGGAGGGTCTTGCCCTTGCTTTAGGAGACCTGGTTAACTCTTGTCAGCTTCATTAGCTTTGTCCAGACATATCTGCTGTTGTATCTCCTGGTCCAGAGCCTGTTTGTGCACGTTTGATGTAAAGGTTCAGTAATTTCATCTGCAAATTTAAACCAGAAATTCACTTTGTTTAGTATTTGCAACTGTACAGACTACGGAAATGGTAAAACTAAGGAGACATTAAATCATTTGCTTTCCCCAAAAGCAAAATTGTATTTTGCACAGTTTATTCAAAGGTAACATACTTGCCAATAAAAACAAGCACAGCAAAATTTGTCACAAGAAAACTGCTCAAGCTTCTTTAAGGATGTAAAGAAGAGAATGATCCAAGGTAGCTAGATTAAGATAGTTGGAATATCTTCCTCAAATTACAGTGCTGTTCTAAATATGGTAGGACTTTTTATTTTTTTCTTTTTCTTTTAAGTTAATGTTGAGGTTTTAAGCTTCTAGTTAAGAGTTGTTGATGCTGGTACTTACTAAAACTTGCAATACTGTCTAGAATCACATTCAACACAATCACTGCCAGAGAGTATTTTTAAGATACAACTGTCTTATTCGAAGTTATAAAAAATTGTCCTGTTTTATTCTCAAGGATGAAGAGATTCACAATTAACATACAGCTGTTTGCATGCAAAAAGACTCTGTGTAAGACATGTCAATAAAATCATAAATATCCTGAACCAAAAAGGACCCCAGACTGACTACTATTATTTCAAATTAGAAGTACTGAAAGGACTGATTAAAGCCAAATAACAAGGAGGAAGAATAAATAAAGCTGCTGTATGTAATATCTACATATTACATTTATTGCTTTCCAATCAGGACTTGCATGAAAAACAAGACAAGAAATACTGATAGTGAAAGCCACGCTAGGGATACAACTAGTAACGAAAGCCATTAAACAGCAGTAAGAAACATAATTTAGTATTTATTAATGCTAAAGTTCATATACTTGCATAAAGATCTATGGATTATCAGTTTTGAACATGTTATGACAAAGTTCTATTAATCCTCGGAGGGTTTCAGTAGCCCTGATATTCTCATTCAAGTATACACTTTTATGAAACTGACGATTGCAACCAAAATGCAAATGCAGACATGCAGTTATGAACCCAGATTTCTTTAAATGGTATCTCTTTTACTTACTTTACTGCCAGTGAGTTGACTGAGATGTGGTTTTAGTTCATCACCAATTACTGCATGAATGGCTACAAGGCAGAAAACACATGCCTTACGAACACTGCTCTCTGAATTATCATAACCCTAGAAAGCAATAAAATTAACATTAATACCTTATCAGTTAATGATTAAAAGCCTCAGAAAGCTATTTACTTATTTACTATAATAAATACATTGAAGTCTACAGTAAATGACTGCTAGTGTAGCCCAATGAAGCATTCCAACAAAAACCCAAACATGCAAATACAAAGCATGCACTTAGAAAGCAGGCTGCTTATTAATCACGCATTGATAATCATTTTCCAGACTGAAATTAAACCCCATACAATCCTGTTCATAAGTTCCACTGAAAATAGAGCTGCTGTTGTGCAGTAGGGGAGTACCTAAGAGAAATTGTTTTCAGATCACAGATATTTACTCAAGCAGAAGACCACTCCATTTAAAGCTTCTTTACTCTGAAAGAATTATTCTTGTAACAGCTAAAGATTCTTTTGCTGACTCCCATCTCGTTCCTTAACGATTTTTGTTTCTTTTGCAACTTTCCTAGTACTCCACATGCCTGGCTGTCTCACTCCCACCCCCTTCTCAGAGGGCCTCTTCTCTGCCTCTGCCTTCCTGCACATGTATGATTGGATCACACCCATTAAAGACAGAAATCTGCAGAATACAGCTGTCAAACTCTCGAAAGTCCTTATCCATCACATGCAAATTAATGTATCTTGGCCCTTGATAAGGTGAGAAAGAACTTATTTTTAAAAGACAAACCTCTGATATCCTTCCTGTTTTATTAAACTTCCCCCAATCAACTGCTTCTTTCCTCTTGACCCCCCAAACCCCCAAGTAATAAAACCCTATAATTATAGACCAATGCAACATGGACAATTTCAGACCAAATGATTACAACTTGGAAAAAGAAACAAACAACAAAAAACTATTTTATAACTGAAAAGTATCAACCAAGCTTAACTATAACCAGTACTTTATATCCTACCGAGATTTCCTTTGAGTCCTAACCACAGTCATAATTTAGCTACCTGCCAACCAAAGACTTTGTTCCCATTATCTGAGTTATTTTGGGTCAAAGTTGCCATCAGCTGTCAGACAAGTAAAATCCTTAAGAGCAAAGCGATATTATTTTTAAAAAGTCTTTGCAATTCTTATATATACAGTTGCTTGGTTGGTTTTTTTTGTTTTGTTTCCTTTTTTTTTTGGTTTGTTTTGTTTCCTTTTTTTTTGTTTTGTTTCCTTTTTTTTTTGTTTTTTTTTGTTTTCTTTTTTTTTTTTTTTTTTCTTTTTTNTTGTTTCCTTTTTTTTTTCTTCTTTCTTCTCTCCTTACCTGTATTAGACCTGGCACAATCTCTGGTAAAAGCTGAGTAAGGGTTTCTTTAGATACTCTTTCTATGACTTTCGTCTGCATTTTGATTGCAGCCAGATTAATAGGGTAATCAGCAGTTTGGATAATTGGACAAAGAACTTTGATGCACTGATCTGGGCTAATGGAAGTGGCCAGCATGGAAGCAGCTTCTTCAGCAGATCTCACCACCTATCGAAAGAATAAGTAAAAGACACGAAACAGTGATTTACAAGAGACTGTTACTATGGTCTGCAATCTGGCAGTAATGGTCTTGAGCATAAAAATTTCCTACCAAGAGCTCTACAATATTGTAGAAGTATGTGAAGGAAGAGCCCTTTGACAATCTGTTTACAAGATTCCAACTGTTGGACATGCTTTACTAAAAACAAGACTCTTCCCAATATTCTGTGGCTAATCTGTGCCCTCAGCAATATGTGTGTCAGTTTTTCAAACCTGCTTGTTGAATCGGATTTGAAATGTCTCTATTCTGCAATATCCTCCAATTACATATTGAAATATCATCACCTTTGTAAACCTGTATTTTCTTGTGTTGTCATTTGTTATTGCTAGTTATGTCAGTGATCACTGACAAGACATGTTTTCACATTCATCTCAAAAACATGTTTAATGACATGCTTGGATTGCTACTTCTGGAAGTCAATCTAGCTGGTTTTCCTCCCCTCTAAGTTTGAAAGAGACTATGACAAGAGAGTACTTTAAGAATACACAGAACAAGCAGAACAAGAGCAATCAGGTAGGAAGTCAATAGGTACAGAAGCTCAGGATACAACATGGGCACAACAGAGAAAGCTCACATCTGGTCTTCATATTAGCGCAGCTGTGGCGTCTGCCATCTAACAACACAAACTGCTGTACAAAATCAGCGGTTTACACATCAGTGATGTAAAAAAACTTCCATAACTGTTTCTCTCCATCCTTGTCCCCTTTACTGCCTTGCTCATATACATGAAACCAAGAGAGAGCAGAAGCACAGTAACAAGAGAAGGAAAGATGGAGACAAGACACTGTAATAAATATAGTATATGAAACAAATCAAGAGGGTGCAGGAAAGAGAGAAATGAGTGTCAGATGAACAATAACAGTCATTGGTACGGGAGGAACTGCAGTCAAACCTCAAAACCTGGAGCTCCACAGTAAGTTTGACCTAGGGTAAGTGTCCTTGGATGGGGAGGGCAGGGACAAGACGTATTCATTTAATAGTAAACCTGGATTCTTTCCATAACATCAATGACACCGATGTGAATGGTTTAATATTGGGGTGGTTACTGTATTTGTTTCTTATACCTACATACATTATCCTTTATTGTGTATGCTTGCATCACAAATACTTCTGAGCAAGATGACAGTTTTCCTTCTATTTCTGAATCCCCTCGCTGTTCNCCCAGCCAGAGCCAGGACACTCCCTTTGACATGTTCCTGTGCGTTCTCTCCTAACTGTGTTCAAAGCTGTGCTCTTGAATGGTACAGAGCTGGCTAAAAATGCAAAGGGCTGACAATTCCTTGCCATGTTTATAAAGTCCCACCTCTCAACCACGAACCTTAATGAAATCCAAAAGCTTGTTGTAGAGCTCCAGGACACCTATGTCTGGCTTAAGATGTCATACAAGGAAAAAACCTCCCTTCATTTACTCCTTGAAGAGCTATACTGACACATCATTGGTTACTATGCCCTCTTGGACAGCACTCAAGGCAATTGTTATTAGGGCTGATATTAAGCATTTGATAGCTTATAAACCTGCAGTTCCTTTGTTGTCTTGCATACCTGTGTTAGCTAATAACAGCTGAATGCTTGATTATTAAACACATTACTTCCTTGGTAAGATCTGACTAATTTCTCAAACATTTTTTGGTCAGTTGTTTCATTTTGTAATAATTTGTCATAACCTCAAACAAGTAGAATAACCAATTACTAACCTCCTTATGAGGATCCTTATGTGCTTCTAATGTCTTCATGATTGTAAGCTCTGCGTAATTCTTAAACCTTGCCGGCTGGTTTCTTAGAATTTCTCTCAGAACTTTCAATGCCAAAGCTCTAATTGCATGCTAAAGATTTAATATTAAAATAAGTTATGTATCTTTAAACAGACACACATTATAACATTTGTTCAGCAGCTGGAAGAGTCTTTGATAATGGAAAAACATCAAATTATGCTCTAAACATATATACAGTATGAATCTAGTGTTAATAAATAAAGCTAGGAAAAACATCTTCAGTTTCTCACTCTTCTCAATCTTTGTGCAGATAATTCAGGTGACATATCATTAGCATGTTGCTAATTGAGTTATCTATCGTACCCTGAAGTTAAGTTGCAAACAATTTTACTCCTCACAAGTGCTGATAAAACCTTTAGCATCACATCATGCAAATACATTTTTGAAAACTTTTTTACAATTTTTTTAAAAATAAAGAACAAGTATAAGTGTCTTTTTGATCCTCAATAATTTCAAAAACATGGCCCTTGTAGAGAACAATTACATAGAATTCAGTGTCTTCACAATGAGTATTACTGTATTTTAGAAATGTATTTTTAAATGCTTTGCCACACTTGATGTTTTGATATTCTGGACTCCACCAGGGGCTATTAACAGATAAGCTTTGAATCCCAGTGAAAAATGTTTCATTTAATCTACCAGGTGGGAATTGACAAATAAGAATACTTGAGAAGGTATGTATTACTGATGCCCTTTTCACCATTTTGTATTTCCACATTTTTTTTGTTTTTGAACACTAACTGGAACTTGTACCCTTCCTACAACCCATACAAATTTCAAAGATACTGAAAGTAAACCATGTGCTTTGTTAACATTCTTAACTGGATTAATCTGAATTTACCTCTTTATCTCCAAGTGTTTCAAGCAGCAAAAGTAATATTGTTTTGAAGTGCTCATCCCAAACACCAAAAGACTCTTCCTGAGTTAACTTCATGAGCTCGTACAGGGCAGCCTTTCTTTCCTCAACTCTCTCATTATGGTTTGACAACTCTTTCAGTAACTCTGCAACCAGATCAGAATGGTCCATGGGAGGCTCTGCCAAAAAGGAATACACACACACAGTTCTCAGATCATTGCAAATAAACATTAGTGCTTGCTGTACAACTGAAGGATATTTTCTAGGATGGCTAGCCGGCTTTCTAGCATGCTTTTATTTTTTCCCAAAAAATTTGTCTGCAAAAATTGCAATTTGGCTACTATGTTTTCAGTGCAGCCAACACTGATGAACAAGCTTACAATTACCAAAACATCCCTACAATGATATTGCAAAAAAACCCTGTAAGCTAGTTTACTGCAAGAGTTTTTATGCTTGCAACACACAAAGCGGTAAGTAATCTGCATCCTTTTAAATCTGATCTATACACAAAGTGCCCTATTTCCCATACGACCCTTCCATCCCAGATGATAATTTTGTCTTTTCTCTGTGAGTATTACAGAATTGCTTGGACTTTTGTAAGCCATGGTTCTGCAGCAATAGCTAGGCTGTTAATATGAAGAGGGGAAAAAAAAAATACTCAAGAATGGTGTTCGGTACAAAACAGCTGAAATAGGAGCAAACTAAGGCCATTAGTCCCACAGAGATTCCTGAGAGCAGTCATTATGAGACAGCTCTGGATTTTGGTTTTGATTAGAGAGGATTCCATGACGACGGAAAAACACATTAGGAACATGACGCATATCTGTAAACAGAGAGATCTGCAAACAGTCGAGACACTTAAAAACGGTCTTAATGAAAATTAAGTATCAAGTTGTTGCCTTTATTCCATCATTAAGGCCCACTTAGCCTTTAAGAAAGAAAAGCACTTTTTTTTTTCCCCCCCTGGAAAAAGTTTGAAAGTATTGGCATAAAGTGCAGCTGTTCCTGCATTGCATCTTTCCTAAAATTATTCCATTTATTAACACATGAAATACATTCTCCATAACAAATTTTATTAGGTCATATACTGAGAAACCACAGCCCTCGAGCATCTTGTGTTACTGTATTCAATACTGTAACTTATAAACGCTGTACAAAGCACCTGTACAAAGAATGATAGAATGGTTTGGGTTGGAAAGGACCTCAAAGATCATCTAGTTCCAATCCCCCTGCCATGGGCAGGGACACCCTCCACTAGACCAGGTTGCCCAAAGCCCCACCAAGAAACAAGGAAAAGCTGAATACCATGTATCAAGTATTTTAAAATCACACATCAGTTACCTTAAAAATCAGACTGGTTTTGTACCCAACATGCCTATTAGCATTCTGTTTTGCATGAATAATCAGGAGCACAAGCACCAGAAAGCAGAAACTTTTCTTCTGCAAGCACTCCTACTGCCTCTGTATTAATGCATGCTTTGCAGACTCTCTAAATGGATCATTAATATTTGCCTAAAGGACAGACTGAAAATGCATTAGGCAAGTTATTAATTAGTACAGATGAGCAGAATGGACAATCGCTTTTACAGCAGCAAGATCATTACTTTTATTACCAGAACCATTACACTTGTTCTAGCAAATCCTGAGGATTATAGGTACAGTAAATCCTATTTTTGAAAATGCATATTGACACATAATTAGCAAAACTACCCATGTCTGTTTGAATAAAGTTATTTTCACTGTGGAAGTATCAGAATAAAAGTGGCAACTTGAACATATGGAGGGAAGGGATAAAGAGAAGGTAGCAGCCACATCCATGCAGGAATAAGGGAGGGAAGAAGCTCCCGTAGTGGAGGAAATAGCTGGAATTACTCCAAAACATGAAGACAACCAAGAAGGATGTGACTTCACAGCCTGTATTTTCCATTCCTCTGTATGACTTAGCACCTTGTGTTTCATTTCCAAACATTCTCCAGATAAAAATGGAGAAGCACAAAAGAGGACATATTCAAAGTCTACTCTCAAAATTTCTTTTTCAGAAAAAAACCCAAAACACAAATGAGGAGTAGCAGAGGTAACTCCTTCATTTGAATGACTTAAAATATGCATTGAGATATAAATATTTGATGAAGAACAGCTCTCCTCAAACCAATCGAATAATATCCTTTTGACAGGATAAACAGTATAGGGCTTAAAAGGGAACATGTAGGTATGTCCTGAATTTAGTAAAGATCTTCCTACTGTCGCCCTTGCATCTTAATACATAAGCTACGCAAACACGGTGGCCAAAAAAGCCAACAAAGCAGGTGCAAAACTTGATGAGTCATTTGCAGGGTGACTGGACTATAAATTGCTTTCTATTAATTGAGGAGGATAAGAGCAATGCGCCTGCTCAGGTCACTGCAGAGCCTGGTTCTGTTTGATGCTTTTGTTAATGCTGTTGAAGGAATATGGAGACCACTTATAGCATCTGCAGGTGATATCAATTTAAGAGCAGCTGCAAACATTCTGGAGAATAGGATAAAAATTGAAAATTATAATGATAAAACAGAGAAATATATTGAAAGAAAAAAGATGGTAAGTGTAAGGCAAGACATGGAAGCAGAAATCTTAAGCCCATATACAAAGTGTCAGGTAAAACAGAAGATGGTTGCAAAACACAATCCATGGAAGTAAACTGAAATAAATAAGCTTCTTTGAAAAGGAACACTTTTTCAACCAGAGACTGTGGACTGCTTCTACAGAGTCTGGAAGTGACGTAGAAAGCCAGGTTTCCCTATGCTTTGGATAAAGACCATCTCCCTTAGGGAAGAAAAGAAGCGCTATTGGTTGGAAGATTTAGGCTGCTACTCTGAAACCTTTTTACTATAAGAGAAGCAGAGCAGTCAAATGGCCTTGTGGGGTACACCGTGGCATCTCCTCCACTGGACACTGTCAGCTGTTAGACAAACTGTCTGCAGAATATATGTTCATGCCTCAGTGGTGTTCACTGGACTATATGAGTAGCCAAGGTTTTCCCATCTAGCCCTGTATTTCCACATCTTTCTCCCAGTAACTCATGAGAGGACAGCTGGGAGTCCAGTAAAAACAGGACTTTGTGTCATTAACAGGCAGCAATTCAGTGGAATTTCTGAAAATTAAAATCTAATGTCCAATGAGCGCTTCAAGTTTATGGGAAAAGCATGCAACTCCTAACTGAGGAATTGTAGGCATAAAGTATTTTGCCAAGTGTATCTTTTTTCATGTAGACTTTTTTTGAAATCACCTTAGATGAAATTCTAAAAGTGACACACAAATGACAGAATGCACATTGTATAACTAAAAACTAAGGGCAAACACAGGAATGAATGCAAGTACTTTGTTAAGATCCATTAAAGAGTAGACCTAAATAATGAACTGCACTCCTCCAGCAGCCAGGACAAACTAATACTGGATGGGGATGCTTCACTCCATCCAGCCATGAGTTTTTACAAAACCATGCTGGTGCAACGCAGATTGCATTTGGTTTAATGCAATATCCAGAAATATGTTGTCAGAAGGTATAAAGAGGCTTATCCCATGGAACAACAGGCTCCCTGTAATACAGAATCTTGATCATAAACTGGCTCTGTACCTGGATGACAAAGGTGTTGAACTATTGATATTTACATGATGTGATTTGTAAAAAATTTGCTTTTCCCTCAATCTTTTTTAGAAGATAATAATTGGCCATATGCCTCTTCACTAAACAGAAGAGAAAACAAAAAGAAATGCCCCTTACTTGGATTTGTTTTTAATTTAATGTAAACATAATGCCAATTTATAGAACAGCTGAATAAAATACCATGTCAGAAAATAGCTTTGTTTTTCAACAGTTTCTATGACACATCTTTGCTGGATGACAGAAGCAAAACAGTCAGGAGGGGAAAAATTAATTTGTCCCTCACTATTAAGAAATTTGTTTACTTAAAACCTGATTTTAATCTATAACTGAATATGAAATATCAACAATAATGATTATCAGATTATGAAAACCATCCACTACTTTTTAAAAATAACGATAGCAGTGATACTTTGGAACCTCCCCAACATTTAGATACAAAAAATTACCCAAAGATATATTGCAAAATATTTTAAAAAAAGCTCTAGAAGCCTACAAAACAACAGCCCACATTCCTAGATTTACATGGGCTAAATGAACCACCTTCCTGGTAAAAACTAGTTTTGGTTAGGGTTGTTTGTTTGTTGATTTTTTTTTTTAGAAGAATGTTTAGTCAATAGAAAACGCCAATGTTATGTTTCAAATACAAATACATTACTAGCAAAATACTTAATCTTTCACTTAATTACCAAACTGGTTTAATCCAGTTTTACGTCCTTGCTGTAAATCTTTTCCTCCTTTTAAATCTCAATCATAAAGCAATCTGGTAAGTAAATTTATATTGACAATACTGCTCAGGATGTGCTACCAGAAGCATACAACAGAGTTCCGTATTTGTCTCATTTTTACCCTTAATCTCTACAAACACCAAGTAATCCAACAACATCACTAAAAAGGATTACTAACAAAGAAACTAATTTGAAATACAGCATTTGTAAAAACCTCTCAAAGAAGCGGCACTGGCGATACATATATTGCTAATAATAAAATCAGAAACGGAACCGTAAGATGGAAAATCTCACCATTTTTCTTCTAGCATAGAATGCAACCTGAAGCTTACCATCAGGAAATTGCTCTGCGTCATCATCAAACATGGCTTCTTTCAAAGCAGATTTATTAAATGAACTGATACCATCAGAATAATTGTACGGGTTATAATCTCGTGAACGTGGCGAAGAGTGGGGAGGCATTGTGTTGAGTAATGATGTTTTGTTATCAAGAGCTGTTCGGCCTGTATCGCTCACACCACTTCCTGCTCGTAGGTCTACTATTCCAGAAGCACTGCAAATCTGCAGGAAAAGAAATATCATATGAGCATATGAAATACACATTTACACTTTTCAATTAACTACATTACTAATTCATCTATGTAGCAAAAATTTACAAATTTCAAAAAGTTTACACATTTCAAAAATTTCAAACTAGCCTTCAAATAACAAGTCTTAGAAACAGTTCCTTAAACTTTGCTTTCCTTCACAAAANAAAAAATATAAAAAAAAAAAAAAAAAAAAAAAAAAAAAAAAAAAAAAAAAAAAAAGAAGAAAGTTAACATAGCACAAAAAACTTCATGAACTAGAAAGAGCTGTCAGGATTTTACCTCAGAAGTTTGATGCTAAGCAGTTAAAAACATGTTTAAGCATATACATATTTGGCAAGCTCAACAAATCGGAGAGCCAAAGTTCCACAGAAACAGAAGTTTAAAACACACTGCATGCAGCACTAAAAAACCCACAGGTTCCATACGGAATAAAATAAAACCTTTGGAAAAACATGTATTAAGGTGCAGACCTCTCAAAAACTGAACTCCAGCTGTTTTGCAAGATAATCTATTTTTAAATTGCTAACATTTTCAGTAAACAAAGCTAGTACTATTTAGAATTAGCATTTAAAATTCCAAAACTGTAGTTCAAAACTAGGAACATAATTTTCTAAAGCTCTGAAGTAATTTAGGAGAAATGTCCCATTTCAGAATTTGTAACATATAAACCTACTGAAAAAGATGCTTTATCATGTGTAGTAACTCAGTCATTGGGTTGCATCTATCAAGATGCCCAGGGTTTAAATACTCACTGTGTCGCCATCATCTTTTTTGGAATCTCGTTTTACAGGCTCATTCATATCTTCCTGACTACGAAAACTGAAATTCTGAATGGCTTCAGTGACTCCACGGAGAGAGCTGTAAATATCTTCAGAATTCATATTTTCAGTGTCATAGTCAAATGCACTGCAGGCCACAGAGAAAGACATAAGGAATTAAGATGGATTTATTTTGTGACCCCATATTTTTAGATAACATTGGCAGTTAACTACAGAGACTCAAGAAATATTAATAAAATTATTAATGAAGAAAGCAAGCTGGCTCTCCGCATAACAAAACTGCACTATTGTACATCTTAGTAAGTGTACTGCCACTGACAGAGAAAGCACTGGGAGTAGCCAGCTAAGGGAAGGGCTGCATTATGTAGCAGCATCTGCCTGAAGAAACAAAAGTATTTTGATCTGTTTTACTCTTATAAACAACTGGGATTTCTTTACACCATTCGCTTTCTGAAAAAAGTTCCAAAGTATGGAGGATTGATAAAATCAACAGTTTTCACAGTAAGCTGATTCTTAAAAGCAGAATTACAAACCCCATTTTGCTGGCAACATTGGTACCACAAAATAAAGACCACAATGTTTATGTACTACTACTTTTTTAGTCTCCCCCTTACTAAGTCTGGTTTGATGATCTTGCTGACCTATTCTAACATTTCCTAGAGACAACCACTTCCATACTCCTTCTCTTGCTAATCCATTGGCACTCCGATGTGCACAGCCCTTTCACAGCTCAGGGCAGCCCTGGCTGGCACTTCAGGGAGGCTAAGCAGTTCACTGTACTGCCATTCCATGGAGGGAGGGGAATTACTTTTCAGCATCTGCCACTTCGTGCAAAATTTGCTCCATGCTTTCACTGTCAGAGTTACAATTTTGGAGAAAGTGTAATGAAGTCTTAGATGCAGAACTGTAGCAACAACAGCCTACATTACCTTGGTGACAAAGTGTTCTGTGATGTATTGGTTGGGGAAGTGAGAGGACTTGACCAGCTTGCTGGGGAGCGTGGAGTAGGTCTTGTTAACGGACTTCCCATTGATCCCTGGAGGAGGAGAGGTGAGAAGAGATACTCCACTAGGACTTCAGTTTCCCTTTTAACTTATTACTGTATTTATTTTCTAGTGCCCAGAAACATTTAAGGAGTTTCTATTTAATTTCTTGGATTGGCTAACCAATTACTAGCAACTTCAATCAGGTAGAACTTTGAAATGAGTAAAGTAACAGATAAACTATTCTTAAAAAGCACATTCAAACTTATTAAGTCACTTGGAAGCAACATAGAAAGTATCACTCTTTGAAGGAAAAAGAAAAGGCATTCCATAAAGAGTGGTATCTGCTGCTAAGACTTCTACATAGGATTTGGATTGTGTCCCTTCCTCCACCAACCTTCTTGCTCTCAAAATAACTCTACTGAAATGGACTGAAATGGACTTATGTTCAAAACACTAGTAACTTCAGAAAGAATAGTAAGAGAGGTGCAGATACCTGACCACTGTTGCCTGTATTCCGGAGATGATTATGGAGAAGCTTTGTGGCTCCATCCTGAAATGTTTTTGGTAAAGCACCCAGTAACATTGTAAACTCTGGAGTGTTGAGTTCAAAAAGGGAAATCAGCACTGACTGTGCAGCCTAGAAGAAGAAAACACAGATTGAAGACATTAATTTGATTTTCTAATGTAATTTTATCAGTAAGAGATGCTACAATGAATGGTAATCATGAAACATGACTTAAGTCTTGACAGGCTTGAATAAAAATGTTATGAACAAAACGTCTGTTACCTGATATGAATAAAAGCAATTCATATTTGCTGGTAAGCTGGAAGTTCAGATATTGATAAATCCAGGCACACAAGCAGCAGCTTACGCGACACCCTCCACTAGTAACAAGCAGTCTTTCAGAAACGTGCTCCTAAATATCCCCCCGACCACAGCTCCCTACTTACTAAAAAAAGTACCTAAGGAATTTGCAAAACGGCTTTTAAAGAGTTTAAGAGAGCAATGGAACACACCAGGCAGGAACAAGCCGGCAATTCCTTCTCCCAAGTTCTGCAAGTGGTAATTACAGATGATGGATAATCTAGACACTGGCTTGCAGTTATTGCTTTAGAAATTGAAAACAGCAAAACAAAAACCCCCAGATACCCTAATTTGGAATGAGACAGTCTTCATTTTGACTTGTGATCATAACACTTCATATTCTTTATAACTGATCCTACAGCCAATCCAGTTAGGTAACCTTCCCCCCTCCTGAACTGCTTCCTTTATCTTTTTACAAGACAGACAAACATCATGAGGAATAATTTAGCTGACCTCATATTCTAAAGATGAAAACTGTTAAGGACAGTAATGTAGTCAGTTACATTATTGGAGTTTACAGTTTACTACACCCTCAACTTTAACAGTTCATCTTTAACGTCATCCTCATCCTATACCATGTTTTACTATAGGTATCGAAATCAGAGCTCTTTACTGACAAAGCAACACAGTAAGTTACACAACGGTTGCTTCCCTCTACTAAAGGAATGTTTACAGGATGACTTAATAATGCTTGCACAGTTTGATGAATATTCACTAGATAATCTAACAAACCTGCCAACATAGCAACTAACCTAACACATGCTAGGCTAGAGATTAAGAACTAGAGATTAAGTTCTCCAGAACCGTTTAATAGTTTCTTTGTAGTACAAAACTCTGATTCTAAGATTAACCAACTATGTCTAGTTTATACAGCTCACCATCAAGGTCTGCCATGCACTGGAGAGAACCAGTGCCTCATGCTAGACAGAATGATAGGCAGCTTGCTTAAGCAGCAATATACTTCAAGCAAGCAGTTTAGAAAATTCTTTTAGACATTTATTTCCCTCCTTTTGCTTCCAGAGCAATGAACTGTAGCATTTTTTAATTAAAAGTGGAAAGCCAAGGTATGAGCACACATACCAGCACACATCTTAGTATGAAGTTTAATGACAAAAATACTAACATGTTAGATTACCACAAATTATCTTTGCACACTCGTGACTGGCTGTTTTGAACTTTATTCCCTTCTCCCTCTGATAGCCTTCCCTTCAAGTGAACACCCTGAATGCCCTCTACAACCTGTCTTTAATGTTTCTCTTTTCCTGTTATTTCTTATGGTCAGTCTTTTAAGAGAAATTGACACAAAGCAAAACCAAAACAAATCCTGCAACTGAGCAAGGGCTTGGGAATTACCACTTGCCTTTTTCTCTCCTGTTATCCGTGACTTCACGCCATAACACTAGGTCTATTTAAGCTGCCAATAAAATAACACAATGGACAGTCCAAGGTCCTATCAGGAAAGAAACAGATACCTTCAAGTCTGCCCAGAATGAAGCCCAACCTAAAGCATCGAGATTGATATTGACTCACAGAAGGTTTCCAACTATGCAATTACCTTTTTTTTTTTACCCCTCTCTCTTTTTCTTGACAAAAGAGTGAAGAAAAAAAAAAAAAGAAGGCATTTTAGAGTATTTGGATGTGTTTTCCTCAGCATAAATTCCCTCTCTTGAGATTTAAGCCCAGTCATACAGATAACATATTTAAAAGTCTGCAATAAGGATTAGAAATATTTTGTTTTCTTAGAACTCTAAGATGATGCTAAATCTTTTCAGAAGAATTCTAATCTTAGAAGAAATCTAAGTTTTGAAACAGAATTTTACCTTCCAGAAAGAAGTCACATGTCACTAACTGTACTAAGAGTGCCCAACTTAAGACTAATAAAAGAAAAAGGGATTTTTCATGATACTTAGCACTAGAAATATTTTTACTAAAAAACCCCAACCCCAAACCCATCAATTGCACAGAAGCACACTTGGCAAAAACTTTTAATTTAAAGAAATTGTACTAAATGCTATAAGCTTATTAAAATAAATAAAATTAAGAAAGCCAGTGACAGCACGCTTTGAAGTCTGTTAAGAGAATGAAACATTTTATACCATCAGAAAAACTTTTTGACTACTTATTGCTGAAATTTATTTTCAAGACTTAAATGCTTTTGGCAGTTAGCTGCCTCTAACGACTATGTTATGGAAAGAAAAAATAAAAATTCAAATAATTAAGGTGTTCCAGATGATAAAACTCACTGGCAATACTTTCCACGATTCAGTTACTTATTGACATAAAAATGCTTATTAGAGATATGAACCATCAGATAAGACAGCTTGCCACGTGTCTTAGTACTAAAACTTTACTGATGTAGAAGATAGTACCGCTTCAATTCTCCTCTTGTTTTATGGTCTTATATATGTCACTAGAACATGGGACTAGGCAAGTAAAGTCCATAGGATATAATCTATTATGCTTTTATCTATTTAATCTATTATGAGACAGAAACATTATCCCCATTATAAAGTCTCCTATGTTTTTTTTTTTATTCTAGGTATCAAGAAGTTGTGAAAATTAATTTATTTCTGTTCATATTACACACTTTGTGAAACAGCTCCCACTATTTTCTCTCAGTTCTCTCCCACAAAACATCTCTCCTAAAGAAAGGAAGTTTTGGTATTGTTTCCAGAAATGATGAAGTTGCCAAAACCCAAACTGAATTGAAAATAGCAAAGGAAATCTAAACAAATAAGTTGTTCCAACTCTTCAAGCTGCAGAAATAAACAGACAAAAAAGGAACAGAAGAGTAAGTTCTCTGTGTCAAAGATGCTTAAACTTATGAGTTATAAAGTAAATACGATTGTTTAGTATTCAACAAGTGTTAGCAAGCTGATAATGGCAGCCGAGACAGAATGGCTGGTGACAATCAAAACAACAACAAAACTCTATTCTATCAAACTGCAAAAAAATTTAAAATGCTCAACTATAATTTGCTTTCTATATTTGGAAAGACTATTTAGAAACTCTTCCCAAAGACTGCATTAGTACATTGCTCATGGTTGTTCTGTATCCCTGGTATATCTATGTAGCTCACAAATACTAATTTTCACTTCACAACAGTTATGCGGAAAAGAGAGATTTGCACTGGAACTGCAGCATTACAAGAACAAGCCTTTGACATTACCTTCTTAAAGCACAAACTTTCTTTTGTCAAAGGGTCAACAGTTATTTACCTATCTTTTCTTAAACAGAAAGGAGTGACAAAATCCAACAGAGATTGAACCAAGTCCACTACCAAAATTAACATTCCTGTTACAAACGTGCTATTAGTATCACAGTGAGTGGTCTCTGAAGTAATATTAAAACTGTATAAAAAATGCCAACTGCAGAGATTTTAATACCAGATAGTGCTCAAAAACAAGTTATTCTTTGTATTATTCAAGATAATCTCAACATATTAACATACATAAAAATACAACCTATACGGAGAGTTTCAAGATGTGTCAATTGTAAGTTTCAAGATGTGTCAATTGTAAGTTTTTACTTAAATATTCTTAAACATATTTTTTCGGCAAAGTGTTACTTTGTCAGTTCTGATACTCTATACAGAAAAATCAGGTGTGCTTGCTGAGAAGGATATAAAAGTATCTTTTTTCTATGAAAGAATAAGTTTGTGGTTAAAGAAAAATCCTTTTTTTTTTGTTTAGGCAAGAATTATTAGCTTTTCTGTTTGCCAAGATACTTGGAACATACTGCAACTCTAAGCAAACATTAACAAACTTACCTTCCTAACATCTGAGCTTTTAGGTTCTGTGGTCCAGGTGATGATTCGAGACACTGCTAACCTAGTTTCACTTGAATTTACAAAATCTCCTGGATCCATCTGTTGCGCAAGAGTCTCTATGTATTTAAGGATGGCAACTTTGACCTGCAAAGAGAAATAGAGTCAAGTAGACAATAAAAATGGCGTGCTGCAAGAACAAGTGTACTCAGATTAGTGTGTTCGTTCCCTAAAATAAAGATGATTTTTTTCCAATTAAACTAAGCATCTTTTCAGCATTGATATAAAACTCTATACAATAAATTGATTTACAAATGGCTATAACATTTCAAGAAGGGAGTTACTGCACAGAAATTCAAATTATTAATAGAAATCTTAGATTTCACTAGCAACTAGCAGATACACAAATCATTGCATATCCAGAAGTTTATATTTAACAAAAAGAAAACCAAAGTACTCAGAATATTTAAGAATATTCAGGATTTAAAAGAGTTATTCAGAATTATTACTTTTTTCAAGTAATAAAATGAAAAATGAACATCATCTGACGAATAATCGGTTCCTCTTAGTTCCTACCATGTAGTTAACACTCAGCATTCCTTTATAAAATAGCAGAGTTCAGCAGTCACTATCTTTGGGGATAAGCCACACAAATCTTCCCATTAAATACTCAAAAGGAATGGAATTTACTTTCTACAAAAGACTTAGGAGGGGTCACATGCACACTTTTTTTGGGAAGATATTTAGAAGACAGAGACACAGATTTATGAGGAGGACGGAAAAGCTGCTTTACTCTCTTCATTTATCTGAGCATCATTCTCCTACTCCACTAACTCCCTCCACTCCTTATGCAGAATTACTGTTTATACATCCCAGACTGCAGCCGCTCTCTAGTTTCTGCAAATTGCACCACTGCACAGCTTTGGGCAAAGGGTATTATGCCTCTATCTCCCTTAGATATTGATCTCCTCAACTCCTGCTGCTCCAGGGTTTTGTCACGCAACTTGTCAACAGAAGTGGCGAACGTTTATTTAGGCCACCTATTTGACTTAGCTGCTTTTATTTCCATTAATAATTATAATGGACCAGAAATACCTATCAGAAGGGAGACACCTATGTCCACCATAACAAAAAAGAAAAAAGTTCTGGGTGTATTTTTAATTGTTCATGGCTTGTAGTACAATTGTACCAAGTAAAGCTATCTAGAAACTCCCCTTGGTCATCGAAACTTGCAAGGTATTAAAAACTCCAGATACGCTGACACACACACACATTAGTGATAGCCGACACATATGGATTAATAATGAATACTTCATTTTCACAGCACCTGTGAAAGCTCGACTTCTCCAAAGTTACACAACAAGCAACAGCTGGAGGTTTTCATCTCATGTGGAACAATATCAACAAATGCAGTAAACCCCGTACTATTTGCTAGATTCTTTCCAAGGGGAAAACCCCTACAAACACCTCCGCAGCAAAGAAGCCTTAGGCTACAGGGGCTTCCAAACACAAAGTAATAAAGTTAAAATTTCCAGATTACCAAGTGAAACTGTTACGACAGCACTATGTTTCACTGTTTATGATTTAAATATATATAGTATCACGCCTTAAAAAAAAATTACTGTTAAGAACTGTAACACTTAGAACATCCAGAGGGATTTCTCCCAGTGAAAAAATTCTGGAGTACTGTATTTGAGAAAGCAGTGTATTTCGTGTTTAAACTACTCCCAGAGTAAATTGCACAGACTTCTGAAAAGATGGAGGGTATCAGGAGACATAAAAGCACCAAACAGAAGATGAATGGAGAGAATTAGCATTAATAAAGCTTGTCTCACAGCGAGACAGATACCCAAAGTTAAGTTTGACAGCTATTTTGAGAGTGTTTTTTATGAATTAGTTTTGAGAGAAGAAATTCTGGAAGGGGTACCCTTCTATGCTCAAATATAATGCAATAGTATTATTATGGAAAAAAAATTACCCTGAAGTAAACTCCGTAACAGCAGCAAATCTACTTATGATGTACTTTTGTCACTATTTCCAGTAAGTATGTACAGAGTTGAGATTTAGAAATAAAAGGTCTAACAGTTGTCTTCAACAATCCATTTAATCTCTCTGAGAGAGGAGATAAACAATTTTTGACTGCAATGAAAGCAGCTGCAGAAATTCTTGCAATGAATATTTGCTGTTAATCTGAAACCACTGTCTATGAAATTATTTAATACTGTCTTGACTTTCTTTGTACTCTTCTAGGTTGAATTTCTTGTACTTTTGCTGGACTATAAACATTGAGACATTTTTCTGGTAGAGCATATAACACAAACAGACATTTTGTTTAAGAATAGGACTGCTGTAGCAAGTGAGCTGAAATATAGATCAAGCCATAATTAGCACTATTACTCACAAAAGAGATTAGACATAAATGGAACTAAAGTGCTTAATAAACATTTTTCACAGATAATGAAATGACAAATTCTGGCACAAAAACATGTGCAACTACCTCCAGAGACTCAGGAAATCCTTTAAGGATACTACACAGTCAGTGCCAGAAGGTAAATTGTTTTCCTGTCCTATGAAAAATCTGAGATTTACGGAGTTTCATTTGCTTTATCAGAGTAAGCCAACAGAAACATTTCACGTAACAGGAAAAAAAGGAAAGAGGAATGTAGAGAAGCTGCTTTACTTAAACCAGAAAAGTTTTTTACAGTACTTTTCTGCATTGCGAGACTCTGCCTTACTCAGACTGAATACAAGCAATCATGCAAAATGACTTTCAGATTGCCACCTCCCAGGTGTCTGTCCCTAAGTTACTGGATACTTAGGAGTGACTGCCTCTGCCATTAGCTAATCAAATGACTAAAATATACACTAAAGATGAATTTTGAAGGGTGCTCTCATCTCTGTGAATCTGTTTCATTGGTTGATTGCTTGGTTTTTTTAATGCAGAAATTTTAATACTTAGGAGAAAAAAAATCTTCTGATCAACTGCAGCAAAAACTTGTGTCAACAAATCAGTATTTTCAAAGGAAAGATGGGTTCATAAACTTTTAATGAACTTTGGTCACAATGCTTAAATCAATTCCTCACTGAGTGTGAACGATTTGATATACAACCTGAGAAAAATGAAAGTGATGATTTGAAGTGTATTTCAGGACAACACCCATCCTTTGGAAAGCATGTGTTCTGCAACTGCAAAAATAAACTTAATAGATTATACCCTGTCTAGAAAATTTGACTTCTGTGCCCATCTATACATCTGACCAAGATAGATACATGTAACTCTAAACTGTGTTTCAATAGTTCACCACACCTACAAAAGAAAATTACAGTGAAAGAAATTTAGATACAGCACAATACACTGTGCTGCATCCTCCATGGATTAGGTCTTCATTAGCTTCATTATGTTTGGCTCTCTTACTGGCCAGCTATCCAAACGCACCTCTGTGGCCACTCTAAAAGCTTGACTTTTATTGTCCAAGACTTAGCTGTGCTAAGGATCTATTAAGGATCCTTACTCTAAAGGATCATTATTTACTACTACCACAAGAAAACCAGAGGGAAAAGTCATTTCTATAAGGGAATTCTTCCACGGAGCAAATTTCTGATCATCCCTTCTTATGTCTGACCATCTTTAAGGATGCTGAAAATCCATTCTCTGATTTTTCCTGCCACAGTGAATGCTGTTTCTCAGTCTATCTAGCCCAAAGGCACACTCTGCAACAAAATAATCATTTATCAGGGTAAGAACAAAAGCTGAGGACTTCCAAGAAATGGAGTAGTGCCCTAGGATTAGCAATTAACGTTAAGACATTTGGGTGCACTAAGGATGGGATTTAGACAAAATATTCAAGAGTGTGGATATTAAATAGATACTTCTGCAATTTATGTTCAGTAACTTTACTGTCTGGATCCTGAAGTTGTAGTTACCTCATAAAGATGGAAGTAGGTAGATACCACTTTCTCTGGGAAAAAAAACACTTACCTTCTCTTAAAGAGTTACATACTTTACTGTCCCCAAAATTCATTTTAAATACTCTTGATTTTATTTCAAACTAACAGGTGTTCTTCTATGGAGGTAGTTTTTACCAACATCTCGACTTCAGAAGTCTCTCTCAAATACAGAAAATTATTTTCAGAATGCCTTCGCATTACATGTTTCAGATTTCTTAATTTCTTCTATGTCACATCCTGAATATTCTTGAACTTAGCCCCAACTCAGCCTAGTAGCAGTCCAGGTCTCATTCCAAATCTACACTCTCAACTTTGAAGCATGATCGATATGTGTTTACCAGCTATACTACTATACGAGGAGAAAAAAAAAAGAACATCTCAACCATCAAATTCACCTTCCTGGGGAGGAAAACCAAGTAAAACAAAACCAAACCCAACTTGTTCCAAGGATTTATTTAAACAACAAACTGATTTTTACTACCTCATTTGCTGTCTTCAATAAATGACAGCAGTCCCTTTTTAACACAGCTCTACGAAGCAACAGTGGTCAACGTATCAACTGTCCTCAAAAGCTTAAAAATGTAAGTTTTACTGTATTGTAGACAAAAAAGGCATATTCATGTGACTTTAGGTTCAACACAACTTGGGAAAAGTCATATTCTTGTGCAGTATCAAACTACGTAAAAATATTTCGTGCAGGACAGAGCAGAAAATGCCAGTTATCATATGCTTGTTATTTCCCCATTTACATCGCTTGTAAATCTTCTTAGGATTTGACGCTTTTATCCTAAAATCAACTCTCTTTGGAACTGTAAATGTACTACAGAATACGTTTTTACTTTTCAGTTATACTGGCACATCTATGGACTCAAGATTCTTACGTAAAAATTGTGTAGTTATAAAGCTACACACTGCTTTCAGAAAAGTAAGTGTACCACAAAGGGAGTTGATTTTTAATATAGTAACTCAAGTTCATATTAATATTGAAATAATTTAAATTAATTCAAGACCTATGCGACTGAACACAGGAAAAAAAAATACATGAACTAGGAAAATAGGATTGGGAAATCACAAACATAAAATTAGAAAAGACTTGATAGAGTGAGTTTGCATAACCAGCTTGATGTTAGGCGGCCACATTTTTGTTGCTCTTTTTTACTGTACTGTGGTTTTATTAGATCTCTCTTGCAGCAAACATTTTCATACTAGTGTAATGTTTAAAATTGAACATCTGCATGCTTAAGGTTTCTCGCAAAGGTTAGTAGCAGCATACAAATGCATTCAAATAAAAATTATTGGAAACACTGTAAGAGTTTGACATAGGGTTAAGAATAAAGACAATAATTCAGACAAAAACCTTTGAGCTCCAAAAAGAGCGAAGCTGGTCCTGTAGTGCTGGCTTGACTGTCTGAAAGTTTACAAAAACAAAATCCACTAATTGAAAACCTTTTTTTTTTTTTTTTTTAACAGAACAAAAATAACAATCCAAATCCAAATATTAAGGCAAACAAATTGCTATCAATGAAGATGTTTGTTTTCAGTGCAAGCCCAAAAATTCTTACCTTCAGGCTAGGTGTTTGGGTTTGGTCAACAGTAAATCTCATTAAAATACTGAACTGGAGGTCATTTGGAAAAGATTCTCTGTTAAACAAACAAATCAAATCATGTTAAGTTATGTGAAATTTTCTTTTAATACCTGTTGAAAGGCACTAAATAATCCCTCAATAATAACGCAAGGAAGAAGGAATGATATAGTAATGATATTGTAACATTCTGATTCTAAAGCTATGCAAACCCCAAATTACTATGCAGTAGTACTGCGAAAGGTATACACCACAGCCCTCCTGCACGCCTCTCTGAACCATCCTGTTCCACAGCTGCCTTATGCTCTCCCACGTGCCAGTCTGGGTATGATCCTTACAGGCTCTGCTGCAGCAGC
>VXBL01007968.1:8126-41457 GCA_013400195.1 Aramus guarauna | reverse complement strand
AAAAAAAAAAAAAAGTGTAGCAGATCATATTCCCTCTCTCCCAGCAAGACACACTGTACCCTTCCTCAGATTTCACAGCAGATCTGCCACATGAATAGGTTCTGCAGAGACCTAGACCACTTAAACTGTCCTGTACTTCAGAGAACAGGGATATGAGAAGTAGATCCCAGAGGCTCTCCAATGCTACTTAAAAATCTAACTTTCATTTGGAAATATAACTGGTCAGGGATGGGCAGCTCTGGCAGCCCTCAAAATCATGTAAGATCAGGCTATTATAGAAGTTTGGGGAGAGTGGAGGGAAGACAGCAAATCTGTTATTGCCGTAACTCCTTAAAAGCCTGCTGACATTGAGAGGTGAATATTGCAACAATTATTTTTGTATCAAAATAAATTCAAACACAAGCACTGCATCACAGAATGCAAGGCAAGACAACAAACATATAAGGCTCAGATGCACATTTTGGAGTCAGATAAGTAGGATCATATTAATTGTTTGGCATTAAAGACTCAAATCCTCTCAGCTAACAGTCATTTAGGAAACAAAAACGCTTAAGCAGCGAGGTTTACTCAAATTTCACGATCTATTATTAGCTCTGCATTTTTCCAAGAATCTCATACAACACTAAAGAATCCCAATAACTTGGAAGTAGCATGAGGGTTTGGATTTTTTTGGGTGGTTTTTTTTTTATTATTATTTTTTAAGAACTTGTTACCTTGTGACATCAAGTGCCTTCTGAACTTTTGCTTGTACAGATCCAAGCAAATCGGCACCCATTTTTTTCAACAGCTGTGTCAGGAGTACAAACAGCCAGTCCTGCAGATCTTCTTTATGGACCTGGATGAAGTCCACCAGCGTCTCCAAAAACATACTGAACACCTAAAAAGGCAGAAGAAGATGGAAAGAGGGTAGGATGGGGCAAAAGAGGAAACGACACTGACGTATGCTGAACTCACAAACAAAGAAGAAAGCAGTAAGGGAATCAGAGGCAGAGAAAGGCAGTGTTTTGCAGCCAAGCAGGAAAAATAAAAAAAGAAAAAAGAAAAAGAAAATCTGTCTTGCTTTTTCATTGGGTTCTGATACAAGAGTACATTGGAAATGTTAGCCGACTTCTGTAGAAGTTTGACAATTAGGTATTCCATGCAGTTTTGTCAAGAAAAGAAATGCTTACTGTGATGGCTGGCGCAACCTCAATTTTTTCAGTAAAACTTGATTTTTTTTACCCTTTCAAGCTTTATCATTAAGTTGATTTGACATATTCCTTGAAGACTACAAAAACACTTTCTCTCTAAAACAAAGTTGCTATAGTTCTTTTGCAAAATATTAATTGTAAATATCTGCACTACTAAAGACTGCAAAATCATGAAAGTTGGCAAATTTCTTTACATAAAATATTTGTGGAACAGAAGAAGATTCTCCTGCTATTGCAGGTATCCAAACACAAAATTATTCACCAGAGTAGGGAAACAACCATGACATATTTCAGACTGGCAGGTGTTTAAAACACAGATGTACTTTTGTCCTTTCAAAACCATGTTATCCATTGCGGTCTTTTCAACAACTAATGCTGAATACATTAAATACAAATAATGTTGAAAAGACTGCATTCGGTAAAAAGTAAGTAAATATGTATATTATTGCATTTACAGTAACCTCAGCACTCAGATCAGGGACAAGTGCTTTTTAGAGGGAGGGAGTAAAGCAGGGCATGACAAATATGTAACTTTGTTTAAACAGCCTTTTTAGTATCTCACTAATTCTATGTTTTTTCAAGACTTACAGTGAAATCAGGATGTATATGCTCTATACCCATGTGGCCCATGGATTTCCCGTTTCTCTGGCATGAAAAACGGGTGCTTGGGCTGAAAACGTTACCTTCACATCTGATACACACCCCAGCTCTAGCACATAGCTAGGTACAGACGCAGAAGTATCGCTATGATGCAAAGGCGGCTGGAGAGTTATTGCCTCCTGAGTATTTACGACATAGGTATAAGGTTGGACAGAGCTGCTGCAGAGGAAGGAAGGGCTGGAACCCCACACCCTCCTGCAGCTAACCTGGCTTCTCATAAGGCCAAACTCTGCTGCTGTCTGTGAGAACAGATGATCTCAAACTGTGATCATACCTGACACAGCTGTCGAAACCAGACCACAGAAGTGGGCTTTCTTCCTCAGCACTGATTTGAGTATGGAGGAGTTGGTGCATGCTGCTGCATGCCTTCATCGCTGAGGAAATCAGATCTCTTTTCATGTTGTTAANTTCCCGTTTCTCTGGCATGAAAAACGGGTGCTTGGGCTGAAAACGTTACCTTCACATCTGATACACACCCCAGCTCTAGCACATAGCTAGGTACAGACGCAGAAGTATCGCTATGATGCAAAGGCGGCTGGAGAGTTATTGCCTCCTGAGTATTTACGACATAGGTATAAGGTTGGACAGAGCTGCTGCAGAGGAAGGAAGGGCTGGAACCCCACACCCTCCTGCAGCTAACCTGGCTTCTCATAAGGCCAAACTCTGCTGCTGTCTGTGAGAACAGATGATCTCAAACTGTGATCATACCTGACACAGCTGTCGAAACCAGACCACAGAAGTGGGCTTTCTTCCTCAGCACTGATTTGAGTATGGAGGAGTTGGTGCATGCTGCTGCATGCCTTCATCGCTGAGGAAATCAGATCTCTTTTCATGTTGATAATCAAGCCAGGGTAAGCAAATTCACACCATAAAATGGAAAAATCCCTACAGGTATCTTGAAAAGAAGTGCCTCAAAATTTACAGTGGAAATAAAAAATAAATTCAGATTCTTTCAGGATCTAATAAAGACCTGAATCTTTTAACAGACATCTTTTAACAGACATCTTAAATACTGAAATGCTGTGTTAGAAACAAAATAATACAAATCCTACTCAACATAAAGCCTATCTGGATGAGCTACTTTAATTAACTTCCCTTTTGAGGCAAACTACATTGAAAATTGTAAGAATGAAAAAACAATAATTAAAAAATTGCTAACTTCTCTAAGCTATCTGTCTAGATTTGTATTCAAGTCTGAGGTTTAAAAATTACCCTCCCAGTAGCGGGAAGAAATTTTTATGCTTGGGATTGGAAATAAGGCCTTCTGCATTCAACTGAACTGAAACCACTTTGTGGATGCACAAGCAGTGGGCACAATTATAAGACCTAGACAAAACCAAACCACAAAGTACTTTCTGTATTGCAATATGACAGTCTATGGATTTCACAGCCCTAAAATAAGGGGAAAATATATTGGACTTAGGCAAACAAAAAAAAATTCTGGTGCTATAAAGATTACACTGGGGGTCTTAGAATTGCATTTAACCTCCTTCAAATTAAACTATACAGCTCAGCAGAATTTAACGACTGTACCTGTTTCTTTGAGTTTGCAAACACTGACACACACATCTTTTTCATTAAAATGTGCAAGCTGAACAAACTGGTTACCACCTCTTATTTGATGGAGTAATGAGGAATTCTTATGACACTTTAAACATGTCAAGTGGTTTAAATTGAAATCATTATGAAGTGAATTATGAGTTACTATGGCAAAAGTACTTGAAAGATCTTGTGCCAATGTTTTAGCTGTTCAAAATACACATAACTGAGGACTCGATTTCGTTTTCAAGCTTTGTTTGATTTTAGGTTTACCACAGTCAATGTCTGGAGAAAAAAAAGTTGAGTCATTTTGTTGGTTTTTTTTTTTGTTTGTTTGTTTTTTTTTAAGAACAAAATACAAATCATACCATTTTGTCTTAGGCCAATGTATGAAAAATTTAAGAAAGCTGTAAGAGCATTTAAGGCAAAGGATGAATTTGGAATGGAAAATGGAACTCAACTACCTATATGTTGAACAATGATGCGGTTACTGCAATTTTTGCAGTTTCCATTTTTATGATGTAAATTAAAATTCTGAAGTCAAGCATCTCAAGTTAAAAGTTTTTAATAATTTGATAGCGGAAAAAATAAACAGATATGAAAATAACTACAAGTGATCCATCTTTAAAGTGAATTATTTCAGATGTGCCAACCACCACAATATAAAGCAGGAATGCATAACCAAACAATGTCAGTTAATTAGTAGATAAAGCACATCTCGAAACTTTACCACACAGTTTACATAATTGTATATAGCATTTTATGATTGCAAAAGGCTTGACACTGCATGAACTCTTTGGGGAAGAAAAATAGAGAAAAAGGGTTAATTGCACATTCATGCAAGTAAGGTTAGGCTTCCAACAAATATTGAACCAACTTACTCTCTAAAGAGAGTTCCAACACAGGGGACAGCATGCAAAATGAAAACAAAAACAAAAATAAAAACAACAACAAAAAAGGGAAAAAGATAAAAACACACAAATTAGTGGCCATCAATACAAAGTTCCTGTAAGGAATATAAAACAAAATAAAACAAAAAAGGTATTTCAAAATTTTTGTGATAAATTTAGTGATTTTATTGGGATACCCAATGTATTTGAAAAGTAAGCATTTGGCAAGTCCTTCAAATCATTCTCCCATTTTCTCCTCCAAATGATATTATTACTCTCTTTTTCTAAGCAATTCCTTACATCCAGCTATCTTGTTAAGGTAAACCTTTAGAAAAAAACAAACCAAAACAACCAAAAATGATGACAGAATAATTCCTACACACACTTGAAAAGAGTCTAAGATGAGATTTGTGTAGCCATACGTGATGATAAAAAATTCACAGCTCATGAACTCTTAATACTTAAAGGATCCTCCTCATAATACATTGACAATTATTAATAGTTTTGCAACACCAAAAAGCAGGCAAGGTTGCAGTGACTGGAAGAGATGTACCACATATGCTGTAACACAGGCCAAATTCTTGAAATCAAAACAATATTATTTTATGTCAGAATGCCAAGTAAAGAAAACAATCAGCTACAATAATTCAATGTAACATTCCTAAAGGCTTAATGAAAAGATAAAATGCTCTTCTGACACATACAACTAAATTTTGGAACATTTTTATTATCCTTCCCTGGCTCCCCCCACTACAAAAAAATCTCCTGGCTAGTTCTGATGTGTGCATAGCTGCAGCATTAATTAACACAAGGATAAGAAAAATTAAACCAAGCTTCTATTCACAATTTTGTCATTACTTCATTTAAAAAAACAGTAATATTTCAACATTTAATTTCCTTTCCTCTCCTCTGACTTAACTGTTCTTTTTACAGAATGCTTTCTTCATTTTCTTTTTTAATTGCTTGGCTTTAGTCTTTCCTTCTGGATTTCTTCAGTATTTGAGCAACTTTAATATCATATTGCTATGTGCAATGCCAGTTTTTTCCAAAATATGTGGTGTCACAGAGAGCAGCTAAGTCACTTTTTCCAGCAGGAAAAATAAGGAGGACAGATGAACACAAAGGTGACCTGTCAAGACTTTTCATCACTCTGAATTTAATTTTCCATTGCAGCAATAAGGAAGACTTAAAAATATGTTAAATGTACTGCACAATCAAAGGAATTTTTCTGAATTCTGCTGGGAAAAGTCAATACTTCTAAAATAACTAATTTACTCTGAATTTTTCTGGGATATCATTTTATCAGTCCCAAAACATGGACACAAAGTGGGACATGTTATACCCAACATAAAAGATAAGTTTTCTTCCAAACAAGCCTAGAATTCAAACAAAATACGAAGTTACATGCTTTTTATATGATCCTTTATAACTTTACTCAGCTCCTTATTTACCTGCAGTCCATTTCCTATGGAAAATTACTGTATATACGAAGCAGTACTAGTAACCCACCTCCCACAAAAACTGTAAAAAAACCTATCAAGCAGAGTCAGTCAGTTAAAAAGATTTTCATGGCCTTAGAAAACAGAAGTATTATTTTCCTTGTTACATCATCCATACTGGGTCTTTACCTAGGTAAAGGTGAATAAAATAGTGCATTTTCTTTTATACTGAAGTATACTTATTGAATACTAATAACGATGTAAAAATGATTCAACAGTCTCAAGTGCTAGCCCTCTCTATGAAATTCAAGGAAGGTATCATTAGATAACACAAAATACCCTGGAAAATAAGTTAAGTACACATTTGGTACAGTTCAGACTCATCATGTATGATTTAGACCACTTTATGATTTGAATTACCACAACAGAGCCTTTTGTTTCTAATTGAGAGAAAACCATTATTCATGTTGAAGTGGCCTCTGTAAACAACATGACTTCCTAAAAATACTTACAAATTCTGAGCACAAACTGTTGAACTACTTCAATACTTCTTAGATGAAACTAACTTTTATTTCAATTATCCTGTGACAAAAGTTGACAGTTATCTTATTCAAAATTGCAAATTAAATGGATTGAAATCTGGCACCATGAACTTATACGGTTAGTGAAATTTTTACATGTGCAAATACCACTGATGTATTTTACCCAAAGAGGCTTTCTATTAATATGTATTTTCAAATGTTTACTGCAAGTAAGAAAAACCTAAACATACCTTACTGTGAGGATCAGCAAACATTCTTGTGAAGATTTCACACAACCTTTTCAACTCAACACGACTGTCAAAGTGACAACAATACATTAGTCAACTCCCCTGCTAGTATTACCGGAACACTAATGCATAGCAAGCTGTGAAATCCACTGTAAATACTGAATTAAATAATCTAGTAAATGAAGTAGAAAAAAGCATTTTGTTTAAGACATGGATAAAAATGCAATGGATTTTGTTTAAAATGAGACTTTCAACCTAAAATGTCTCTTTAAACTAATTCATACATTAAACCATTCCTGACTATGTTAACAGAGCAGATAACAAAAAAAGGTATTCTTTGTAGCTAGTAGTAAAGTTTCTTCTGAATAAATAGCCAATAAATAAAAATACGACTATTACTAATAAATAAATTATAAGATAAATAAATAAATATAAAGGCCTTCCATCAATACTAGATGCACTTTAAGAATCTTCTGTATTGCAAAAATTCTCTTGATTTTAAATTCAATTTCTTAAACTGAGCTTTTTAAACAGATCCTATACACTGGTGGCCAGAAGTGACAACAACTTCCTCATTCTTTCCACCTTCTTGCTCCCACAGACACACACCCTGCTTTGCCTCTCCCTCAACTTTCCATATTCTTCAGAACATTAGCCTCCTTTCCTACTTCCTTTGCTTCACTTAAACTCTGAAATAAAATGTTTTTCTGTAAACATGTCTTCTTACCTTAAAGTTCTCTGATTCTTTAATAAGTTTTGCAGGCCCAGAAGGCCTTCTTTTCTCTCTGACCAGTTGGAGCTGGCACAGCGATTTAGGACTTCAGCCACATCTTCTGTCTGTCTCATATACGTGGGTATGCTGCCATTCCGAGAGCTGTAGGACCTCTCTGAACAGGCACTTGATGCATCACTGTTGGCATCATCATCTGAGTACATCCCATAGGACTCGTATCTCCTTCGCACGGGCTTCTTCTATTGTACAGAAACACCCACGTTAGTATTGATCTTCAAAGAGATAGTATACATATCCGTAATCAGTAGAAAGACCAACAGTTCAAATAACGGGTGTGACCCCTACTCCCTGCCTTGACAAACGGCTCCAACTGTTCAACAGGTCAAACCAAGCTAATAAAAATATTTTGAAGTATGGCTTGCATAGTGTTCCAAATATAAAAGCAAAGCAAACGCAGAGAAGACATACGTTTGATGAAATGCTCAACTTAAAGTTTACTTGTAAAAATCCATAAAATTGCATTATAGGATGACATAAAGATTGTATTGAAAGTTAGTTATTTCACTTAATAACTTTATAGATGTTACAGAATACAAGAATCAAGTCTAAACCCACATATTCTGTCATTTTAACTTACTTTCTATCAAGCATGTTAATAGCAACATATTAAACTGTAGAAGAAGGAAAATAGTTTCTATACCTTAGTCCGTATGTCTCCTAAGAGCTGTTAGCAGTAAATTATTGAAAAGAAACAGACATTGAGAACAGGAAGGTAAGGCATAGCAGCATTGTAACTATTAAACTACCTGCCACTGGAAAACATACAGTCTTACTGTAAATTTTGTTCTTAGCTCTCTATCTGGTGAGCATACCATGCATTGCCAAGAAGTAGTTTGCTAAGCTTCTGTTTCCAGGGAAATATTACATATCATCTGCTGGTTGGTCACGAAGACTTCTCTGGCAAAATCTTTGTACCTTATGCAATGATATTTAGCATGAAGACTTAGCACATGCAGTCAATTGCTATCTAAGTACAAAACCTTCACTTAAACTTTATTTTCCCATTAACTTCTCCATCTCTTTCTTTCACTTCATTTCAGTATCTAAATTTTGTCATGGCAACAATTACTACAGCAGTCAAAGTTCTACAAAAAATTGATTACATAATGCAAAACCCCAAATCCCCTAAAAACAAAACCAAGCAAACAAAACAAAACACATGCCAAAGGCCGGGGGGGAAAAAAAAAAAGAAAAGAAAAAAAAGAAAAGAAGCTATTTATCCTAAAAGGAAAAACACACACCTCTGCAAAATAACTGCCATTCAAATTTTGGAGTTGAAGCTAGTAGTTAAAAATTCATTTTCATTAAATACTCAAAGAAGGAGTAGTACAAGTTATTGTTTTCCCCTTAAATACCATTGCCATTTGCACAGAGTTCTGATTTTTGACTGGAGAACAATTTAGAGGATAAAGTAATCCAAACTAGTCAATACATCATGTAACAAGCAAGCTTATTGTCAACAGAACAAGCATGCATACACACACGTGTAAGAGAATAGAGGAAGGGAAAAATCACAAAGACATGAGCATTTTTAAAAAGGGTCACCAGAAGTTAAAAATTTTTTTTTAAAAAAGAAATATAATCTGAAATGCCAAGGACTTTGCTAAAGTAAAAGGTATAAAAGCATGTAAAGATCACCATATTGCTGCATTTCCTGTGTCAATCCAGATTAGCCGGAAGACTAATAGTCCTTTGGCTTGAGCAGCATTATAACTGGATGAGTATTTTTCATACCATAGAAATAGTTAATACACTCCAGAATATTTTCGATTTTATATTACATCTGTCAGGACTCTACATTCTAACTTTTAAAACACTGTTCTGATGGGGGGCTTCAGTCTATGATAAAACAAGAACTGTGTTCATAACCAGATTTCCACCTAAATTTAGAGCATGGCAGGCAATCAAGCATGCAAATACTAAAATGTTGCTGTTCTTGAGCCTTCTTTGTAATGACAGATTCTAGCTAAAATATACCAAATAATTTTCCTCTAACATTTCTAGAAGCATCATGCTATTTTGGATTTGGGTAATACAAATCAGTTTCTATGAACAAACTTCATTACCTCAACAAAGCAGGACACATCCAAGCCTCAAGAGCAGTCATTGGAAGCGTGAGTTTCTCCTCAATTTATATTCTTCCTACATACTTTGCCCAGTTAAATTTGAGTAAGCTATGAAGTTGCTAAAATGTACTAAAGATACTCTTCATGTAGCACTAGTGTGGATAAATCTATAGCACAGGCTTTCAAATTATAGCCAGAGACTTTTAATGTTCCACAGACTGTTTTTCTATTGACCCCTATTCCAAAATCCAGATTCACTTCCAGTTTACTAACTAGCATTCCCCATCAATTCTGAAAAATTTTTGCTAGTTTACAATATCAGAAAGGGGAAAAACCACTCAATTTCAGCATGACCTCTTAGTCAAGATTTCACGGATAACTTGATCTCCATGCCACTGAAGGTAGACAAATTTTAAACTAATGTGCCAAGAAGACAGTATTAATCAAGAAAACAATGAATTGCCAGACTAAGAACATGACAGAGTTCTTCAGACTTTTTCCCTTGAAATTTTGTTTCTGTCTATAATTAAATTCTTTAGAGTTTAATTTGTAGATTTTTTTACTAATGGTTCAAATAATCTTTTTTGTTAAAACAGAGTAATAACAAATTCCTTAAAGCATTCTGATAACTAGATAATATTTAATGATATGCAAATAGTACACAATACCTGATAAAAATGTATCTGACTTATAGTGTCAGTATTTTAAATTAATTGAAGATTTCAGCTTGCTGATGTAAATGTCACAATAGCAAAATGATAACTTCTGTTTGGCTAACTGGGGCAGGGAGGTAGAAGAGCCAAACCTACCCTTTTAAAGAACAGTAAAGGTTAACAAGGAGAATGGCATAATCATTTTTAACTTCAGAGTAACATTTGGAAAACAAACAAAACAAAAACTAAACTTATGAAATGCTGCCTGCCAAGCCATCAGTCCATCTCTTCAGCATTAATCTCACATGTTGTCAGACAGAGCAACTTTAAACGGAACCCAGGCTTATGATAAGCAGAATGCTTTAGCTGTCATCATTCCCAGCTCTGGCAAGCCTTCAACCTATCCAGAAGTTTGTCTAGCTGTCGTGGGAAACTGCTAGTTAGTGCTACCTGCTCAAGTGGCTCCTTGGGCCACTCCAACACAACAGTCCGAGACTATTTCCTGTCTGCCATAGAAAAAATGTACGTTTCTCAAAAGTTAAGACTTCTGTAGGGAACAAAAATTTCAATACTTTGCAGCTCTAGCAATTCAGTTTCTCTTTTTTCCCCACCTAGAAGCCAATAAAATGATGAATGACAAGTTCTTTTGCATACTTCAATGTATAGGTACCAAACACTGTGTCCTACACAAGGTAAGTGCGAGATTCTTACCAAAGCATCTGCTACTGCCTCTTCCACGTCAGAACCTGTGTTCAGAACTCGCATAGCACTAACTGATGATGACAATCTACTTGACTGACTAATTCCAAAGCCGGTACCTGTTATAACAACAAAAATTAACATAAAGAATTCAGTCAGAATAGCAACGTGGGACAAGAATACCACAGTCACTTAAAAAAACCCAAGCAGAAGAAAAGCATTTGCTTAACATTTCTAAAAAATTATGCAGTGGCTAAAATACTGGTTATTTTCATTGTGAAGTCTTTAGTGGTGCAGCAAAAAGTAAGAAATTAAGTAAAAGACCAGAGTCATATACCAACATTCTATTCCAGTATCACAGGGAAAACCACCCCACAAAACAATGCTTTTAACGGAAAGAACATTTCCTTCTTTTTCTTTTTTTTTAATTAATGTCTTCTTCATTTTGGGTTTTTGTTTTCATTTAAAAAGAAACCAAACACAATAGAAAGGCTATTGAGAAAATGCTGATTAGAAAACTACATGCATAAAGAATGCTCTACAAATACCGAAAAACAGTAAACTAAAAAAGGTTCTTCTGCAGGTAAAAATAAAATGATTGTTAAGGAAGAAAAGGATTAACACTGAAGGGTGGGGGTAGAGACGAAATCTAGCAACATAAACACATCTATCTGGATTATTAAAACCACAAAACTCAATATAAATAATGCTTTTTAAAACTGAACTATGAGAATAACCAAGTGGGTGGGGAAAAAAAAAAATCCAGGATGACTGCACAGATGACAGCAAAGTGTACTCATCCTTCACCTGTAGCCCCATAAACATCAGGAGTGTAGAGGGCACCAGTGGATCTGGAGTGATGTCTGGAAGCTGCAATAACAGGATCATATAAACCCTATCTATTACCATAGAATGAAAGTGCTGCAATAGTTGCTTAGATGAACAACAGAATGTTTATCAAAAAGATTCAGCGTTAGCACAAGAAACTGAGTATTACAAAGAAGGAAAAAGATTCAGGGAAGTTCTTTGATTGTATAGAATATGATTATAAAGAACTATATAGGTTTATATACACTGGACATTTCATGCATATTTTTTTTTTAATTTAAAAGATTAAGAGCAGATCAAAAGCAGGTATGTTTAAGTTCAAAGAAGAAAAAAAATGCATAGGCACACATGCGCACGCACACACACACACAAACAGAATCCTCAGAAATATCTAAAAAGTTCCAGTGATACAGGCCTTCCATTGTAGAGTTACCTCAATTCTACGTGCTCAAGTCAGAGCCAGAACTCACGTACCAAACATTATCTGCAAAAAGTGACTCCAGCACTGACTTACTGGGTGGGCAGCTGACAATTTGTATAAACTTGAGTTCTTGCCTATGTGCAGCTAAATTAACCTCAGTTAAAACTCACCACTATGTAGATGAAAGTTAAAATTACTACATTTCAATTAAAAGTTTAAAATAATTTAACACAATTAACAGTTCACATTTTTATTGTTTTCTTTAAAAAAAGGTGAAACTGAAACATTTATGTTAGTTACTATAGCTTATTACGATTCTTTAAAGCTATGGAAACTGAGAACCAAAGATCCTTAAGGACTTTTGAATAAAACTGAGTACTTTCCTTCTGGCACTTGTATAAAACTGGTCTTCTAGAGATTCTAAAGAAGTTACCTCACCATTGCTAATATTTTATTTCTCAAACCAAGTAATTTTAAATTCTATATGGTTTTAAACAATTCATCTTCTTTCTTCAGTTCACTTTAGTTAGAATTTTACAGCCAGGTATGATTTAATAAATAACTGTAAACGCAAATATTTTACACCTTTTGGACAGATGAAGTATAATAAATAGAAACCAGGAATCAAATGAATCATCCTTTACTCTGATTAACATAGACGATTTAAGAGTCTGATTTGAATCAAATAGCCCTGACAGGGACCAAATCACATTTGGGGACGCATACCTCTTTTAGCATGAGTGAACTCCAAAACGGTCCTAAGTCCTGTAAAGGTCCCGGAAACAACATTGTGTTTTTGCCATAAAGTTCTCTACTCCTTACATAAGGCATATCAATGTATTTTATTTCAAACTAAACCTGTATGAAGCTGTTTACCTAGGGAATTTTTTTTTTGCAAATAATGCTTTGTGGAATACTTGGTTCTTCATAAATTATGTCTCAGCATGGAAAAAGAGACAGGACAGAGGATGTAAAAAAATAGGTATCAAGGCTGATAGAGCTTTAAATAGAAGCAATAATGGGATAAACCTTTCTATTTCTTTCCATCAAGAAGTCCTGAAAATTAAAGGTACAATTAAAAACTCAAACTTTAGGCATACAATTGAAGATGATCCTGTCCCCATATACATTTGAAATATGCTGGACAAGTTTTTTTAAGACCGTGAAAGGAAACACTATATTTAAACATATCAAAGCATATTTTCAAGAATATTCTTTTGTACCTCTCAAATTGCAGAAACTGTGCAAGGATTTACTTTTGCAGTTTCATTTTTTAAAAGATGAATCAAAATAAGATTTTAAATGGACTCAACATAATGTAATTTCTTAGCTACAATATGGAAATCATACTAGTCTGATATTTAATATCAACTATATATAACAGAAAAATAGGCACTTCCATATAAAATACAAATCACTTGCTTCTCAGAGTGGTTGTTATCTCCCAATTTACAATCTTATGCTGAGATGTGAGATTACAGAAATAGTTCACACCAATGTATACAGAGAAGCAATTACGTAGTATTTGGGTCATTTTACGCCCCAAAAGGCTTAGTATTTGTAAGCAAAAGTTTCAGTGCTGAGAATCAGACGCAATAGAAATTACATTCCTCCTTCCAATCCTACGTAAAACTGTCTCTAGCTACAAACACAGAGCTGAATTTGCCTTATTTCATCTTCCACTTGTACCCTTGAAAAACATTAAATTCATTACTTTTGACAGAAGTTAATAGCATCCCGTAAGACAAAACTACTCCAAGAAAACACTGAATGACATTTGAAACCATTCAAAGAAGTCATACTAGAAGGAATCCTAGGAATCCTCATTTATTCCAAGTATAGCTGCCTTTTGGTTTTTTAAAACAACACTGGATTCCTCCCCATACACGCTACTTTGCATTCGCTGTGCTATCAGACAATTCAACCTATTGTATATTTATAGTTACCTTTTTGGATATCTGAATACAAAAATTAAACTCCATCAATAAAAACGAAACCTCAAGTAGCATCCGTCCCAACGACCCATCTTATGGTATTAGTTTAATACAGATTTCTTAAGATAACAAGCATTTGACCACATGTAAAATGTAAAGCAGATCCCATATGCATGCAATTGAAGTCAAGTTGTAAGGCAGCAAAAGCAGCACAAAAAGATCTGGAAAATACCCTCGTTTTTAAAAGAAAAGATGTGTGTGTACTACAACACAGTCTGACAGTGGTGTTTTAGTAAAAGATACAAGTTTACTAGTAGATCCTGCATAATGCCTACTTTTAATTTAATTTCCCAATTAAATAGCAACTGGGCAAATTAGCATTAGTTATTGAAACAGCTTTCATTCAATTAATCTGTACTTTCCCAATAAAACCATGGCTGACAGGAAGCATACTGCCTTAACAGACCACAATAGGCTTCCAATGCTAATTAGAAGTACAGCTGGGTGCCTCAGTTTGAGATAGAAACCAGAGATTTACTATTTTCAGACTATGTTTAACAGCTAGCATTACAAAGTCCTCAACTGAAAGCTACACTTGAACAAAGAAAACAAGAGGGATACATATTGAAGACTAACTCAAAGATTAGCACCAAAAAAGATCACTTTTAGATATAATCTTAAAGAGGCTGTTTCGTATTACAAAAAAACAAAAGAAAAAAACCCGCAACCCAACATGTAAAAAGATTTTTATCAACTACCAACCTCAGAGTAACCCTGACAAGGATACATGGAGATGACAAGTGTCCCTAGCCCTCAACCAAGAGTATGTTAATTATAAGCTAATATTCCTACACCTTATTGACATTTCAGAAAGATACAACAGTTTGATAATCTTGCAAAATCTCTTAAGCATCAGGCCAATGAGCTGAAATATTAAGTGAAACCAAAACTTTTCCTTATAGCAGCTCTAGAAATGAGGACTGAACATAGCTAGGCATGTGTGAATGTTAAAAGTTTTCAGTTCCTCTTCTCCCTATGTAACAACAGCTGCTGCTACAATTCTTTATTACTTGTTCTACACAGATAAAAAGTAAACTTCAGAACAGTACTTTGGTCATCTACTTGTATAAAGACTTCACTACTTGCCCTGTTCATTTCTAGAAAATGGAAAGCAGCCTCAGAATACAGTTCTGCTTCAGTAGATTGGTCCCTTATCTGCACCATCATATTTACTTGCTTTAAGAGCAAAAAGTTAAAATTTTTATTATTTTTTCACACAATACAGTGATGACAATACAGCTAAGGAGACAAAGAATGAAGTGTATTTTCTTCTTATGCACTGAAATGATTCCTTGACTAGGGAGCAATTTTGACTAATAGCAGACCCTAGCTATTGATGCAGGGAAAGGCAGGGGATGACAGGCACACTATAGTCTTTCCTCTATCTGGTCAGTGAGAAATGGATTATCTAGCTGCACCCAAGCAACGAGTGCTGTAATAAAAAGAGAATTACATTCATTTGAAAAAAACAAAAAACCAAAAAAAAAACCCCAAACCAAAACAAAAAACCTAAAACTTTTAAAAAGCAGAATTGCCCTTTCAAAAAAAGGATCTAGACACTGATTATCACGCACCTTTCCAGACTTGGTATTTAAGACAAGACTAACACTAGCAAAGCTTTTATTTTTCAAGTGTGCAACCCATTCACACATTGGTCAATTCCTCATCGAAGTAAGTGGTGAGTGAGCCAAAGGAAGGGAAAATCATGGTGGCTGGCTACAAGCTAAATGAAGGAGGCATGGATTCGTTAGGTGCAAATAATGAAGGGCAAGGACAGCCATGCAAAACAAGGGGCTCCAAGTACTTACCAAGGGGTGGAAAAGAGCGGACAGGGCTTGTGTCCCTGCTACTTTCACGGCTGGCCTCCCGACTGCACCCCTGACTCACACTAGGCCGAGGAATGCGGCTGCCTCGTGCTAGTATGATTCAGGGTACAGACAAACAGCAGCACAGAAGGGAGAAGACATAAGAAAAGTTGCAGTTTTAATGCAATTCTGTTTCGCAGTAAGATCAAAGACGTATTTCTATGAAAAGACACTGACGATCATGTCGTACCATAAAGTGACAACCTTTTCCACGCACTCTCTTGATTGTGCTGGATTACAGTAAGCGTAGCCAGTTCAATGAAATTAATTTTTCGCACAGCTAAAAATGGGGGTTTACTAACTCTTTACAGAATGGTTGAAAAGCCTCTTGAAAAGGATGGGTAGGAAACAAGCAACAAAAAATATGAACAGAGTATTGATTCAGAACTGCTCGAGATCAAGTTAATCAACAGTAACGCAAATGAAACAACCCCACAGCTTTCTAAAGAAGTAAAATATAAAGTTAACACAGCTGAAGTAAAAATCAAAATACAAAATTAAGAACAGCAGCAATGACATTAAAAACAACTGATATTTTTCAATAATACTGTTTGTAATAAAGTGTAATCAGGTTCTATCATGAGGTTTAAGAAGCATGACATTCATTTTTGTATCACAGAAGCATACACATGCACACACAATTACGGAAAAGACACACAAAAGTAATGAAGAAACTAATCTTTTCAAAATAGTATCACCCCTTCATTCAATAGATGGGGGTATTTTGGGAGTGGGGATAAGAAGTGAAGAGAAAGACAGAAGACAGACAGAGAGGTGAGAAAAAGAACAACTACTGCATTCTGACAGCGAAAAATTAAAGTTTCAGCTTAAATTTAAAACTGTCATGTATATCAAAGACTACCCTCAGAAAACAGGCACGGTTTAGATTTTTATCAATACGTATTCTAATTTTATCACCCGCTTATAACTAAACACAAGCTGTGGATCTCCAGCACTTAAAATAAGAAGAGCTATAAAGAAACCAAGAGTTGTTCAGTGTATTCAGTGATTCTTACCTACTGACAATCTAGAAGGACTAGCTTCTCTACTGCATCCCTGACTTCGTGGGATTTTGCTTCGTTTTTGTGCAGTTGCAGGATTCACTAACACTCTCTGAACTCCTGTGTTCATAGTGGACAGTGTGGTGGTTGTCAAAACTCTTCCGGGAGACCCAGATCTACTGCCAGCTGAAGGCAAAAGGAATAAATATAAGTAACGGCACAGAAGATAAAACAACCATGGTTAAAAAGAAAAAAAAATGCTTCAAGTTAGCAGGAAAGTGGTGGTAGACTGAAATGGTCTGGAAAAACTTACAAGGTAAAAAATGTGAAAGAGAAACCTCTGGTCCAAGTTCTTACAGCACTACAGACAAGTAGACAAAATTATCAATGCAAAGAAGCACTTGGCATGGTATTTAGCACTAGATACGGTCAAGAAACCATAAATAATATTTCTAGTCTTCATCAACAGTTCCAATGTCCCTAACTAACATCGGTGTGTTTGTTTTTTAAGCTACATGGTCTCACTAATCATATTTTCTATTAAAAAAGAAAGAAAAAAAATTCTTCTCCCTTGCTTTTGAAAGCATGGACTCTTCAAGCACTACTCTCTGAGAAGTTAAAGTGTCACTGAAGACAATTAAAATTCTCATGTTCATTTCTGCGGAGGTTACCCCACAAATCTGAAGAAAACTTTCAATTAGTTTTAAACAAACTAAAAAAAAATTGATCAAGACATATTTAAGTGTCTTATATTTTTATTAATCAAAACTGTACATTACAAAGTGCTATAAATGTTCAAGACTGTACTCACTACCAGAAACTGGTCACTGATCCTTAATTTCGATATTTCAGTTACAGAAAATTGAAGTTCTAAGCCCTAACAAAGAATCCATTATTCTCTAGTTATAACCAATTTATACCACCAGTTGATATATTGTTTCCAGCTGCAGAATTCAAGAAGTCTGACCAAATGAAAAGCAAAACATCATTTTAATCTAGCGTTAATTACATACAGATATAAGCCTTTAATTAATCTTTTAAAAATAATCAGTCATGTAGGACAGCTATGCTATCAGATCTATAGATTTAGCATGCAATATCTCAAGTGAGTTTCATGGGTTACTTCTTGTGAGGCACATTTGAAAAAAAGATACGATTTGATTAAAGCTTGACTATATGGGAAAAGAAACAAAATCCCAAACAAAATAAAATATATGCTGGGTGGAAGGGAGAAAACTAAAACAATGTACCATGCATATACTTTCAGATTCATTGTTTGAATTCAAACTTGAAATGATTATTTAGCAAAATCCCTTTTCAAAACTATGGACCTATTCAGCAGAAATGATAAATTAAATATGCACAGCCTGGAAAAAACAAGCATAACTTCTATAGCAAAAAAAGAATAGGCAAATCTATAAAATTGCTGTGGTCTGCAAAAATTAAGGGTTTGGCAATTTCTTCATATCAGGGCATTTCAACTTAGAGCTGTTATAATAATAACTTCTTCCTAGCCTCCAATATTTTATATCCCTTTAAAACAATGAAAACATTGTAAAAGTTTTCACTGTGCCACAGACTTTAGAAGATTTTCTTCAATATATCAGAAACCTGAAAACTTACTCTTCTCAGAGCACTCAGAGAAATAAGGCATCTCATTCTAGTACTTTATCTTTCTGTCGTCAGACCTGCAAAGTGTACTGCTATAGCGTAAATAAGCCAACTGAAACTTAATAGCCTGAAAATACTATGCTAATAACAGCATTGTCATCCTGTTGTCAGTACTACCACCAGTAGTAGATCGAAGCGAACTGAATGATGAAAGAAGGATAACTGAAACAAGTATTCCAAAATGGCAAAACCCTCCCATCTCTACCGCATTCTAAATAAGGATTACATCCAATTAGGTAAGTGCAGCATATGAAAAAAAGCGAGCCAGAATTTCTGCTGAATAGGGTCCTTAAATGAGGTATGTCGAACAGGTGATCAAACAATGACGTATACACAAATTCTGTAGACTCTTACCACCAATGGGGTTAGCAGACTGTGATCCTGAACAAGTGTAAAGGCAGGATTAGGGTAGGGGTTTATAATCCATGAAGAGGGAGGGAGCAGAGCAGTTTAAAAAATGGATGGCAAATGGAAATAAGAAAGCTTTAGTCATTTCACACAGGAAAAAAAGCCACAAGGGGGTTATGCTAAAGCAGTGCTTTTAAGTAGCTTCCACAGTTGAAGAACTAAACTCAGATGCTATATGTACAAAGCAGATGAAGCAAAGCTGCACAAGCAAATACAATTCTTCAGCTTTCTAATCAACAACTGTATAATACTGAAGAATTAAATTTCAATTAAACATGAAACCGTAGCCTTCATATTACTTTAAAAGAATATTACATTGCAAAAAGGTTCGAGAAGTTCAACAGCTGAACAAAAATTACACACAAGGCCAAAACTCTTTTTTTTTTTTTTTTTTGAGACAGACAGTAAAGTAACTGAACTGCAGGTGCGGTGGATGACAAAAAAAAAACCTCACAATGGCACAACTGAAAAGACTTGCATAGAATTTCAGGTTTTTCTCTTTAAAATTAATCTGAAGTATAAAAGTAAGAATTTGTTTCCATTCAGAAATTTAATTTTTTTTCTCTGAATGACAACTGTAATGTAAATTTAGCACGCCGTGTTGAATTACCTGACAACCAAATAGGAAGGAGAGGAAAAAAATGGAACAATTTTTTTCCATAGATAAGAATACAATAACAAGCCATAGATTGTAGATGCATTATTTTATGTTACAATTTAAAAATCAGAGAGAAAGAGTAACGGGTTTCTAAAACCCTAAAAAAGTATCTTTTGTAAAAGCATTCAAATTTGCAAGTCTTTCATAAAATGATTTTTGAACAGAAGTGCTAAAGAGTTGTAACCCTAAATTTACGAAAGCATCTGTGTTACAGTGGTTCTTAAAAAAATAAAAGCTTAAATCTAATATGAAGTTATTTTCCCACTATAAACTGGGGAACTAAAATAATCCCCTGTGTGGAAACATCAAACATCTCACTCCCTACAGCACTGTGAAAATTTTCGGTCACATAAAAAAGCATCACGCAAATAGCTGGCATGGAGTGCCTGACAATTCTCCTTTGCCTGTCCATTTGTATTTGCCCTGTTTATCTTCCTTAAAACATCTCAGAATTCTTGTTCTCCCCCACTGACAGGTTATAATGAGCTATTTGAAGCCATCAGCTCTGAACAGTAGTAATAAAAGGCTGTAAAGATGCATTCGCGCATTTAATTTTCACACATCATCACTTGTAGACAAATCTAGCTATTTCAGTATCAATTCAACTTATATCTTTAGACATTAATACTGTGCAAAAATGAATTCTCTTGGGAAAAAGTGTCATTATTAGTAAAAAGAAACTGAAAAAGCTTCAGTTTGTTTCCCTGAATATACAGTCAATTTAATTAATATTATGACAATGATCACCACAAAAGTCTTATATTGCTACCTAAATTTAACCCCTCCCCAGTTTATCAAACATCTTAACTTTTTAATAATTTACCGAATTTATTCAAAGTATGTAGGTATTTTCAAAAAGCTTATTTCAGAACTTTCCTAATACTAATGAAAAGAGTTACAGATACTGCTTTACAGCTTTTCATAAAGGGACAAATTGATTTGACAGGACTGTTATCTCTCCTCCCCCTTAAAATATTAATCCAAATAGTCTTTGCTTATGATACAGTGTTGTCATCTTAACACTGAAAACATTAAAAAACTTTTGCACAACCTTTGTCATACCCCATAACTAGACTTTATTTTCAAGCTCTCATCCCACAAACACTTGTGGTATTAGAGCACTGTCAAAGCAAAAAAAGTCTTAAAAGAACTTCTGTTGTTGGATTTTATTATTTTATATCTATTTGTTCAGATATTCTGAAAATTCTGTTTCACAATATCTGCAAGCATTGGATCAGGTTTGATCCAACTGGATTGTTGGAAAATGAAGTAATGCAAAACTGAATGGGAAGTACTCTAACAGGAAAAAAACCTCCCAAAACTCTTCCATCTGCTTTTTTAACCTCTAAAGTCATTCTATTTATGACAAATGCAGTCATTGCTATGAAGAGAAAAGTTTCTGCCATTAACCACAGAATTGAGGGGTTTTATTAAAAAAAAAATTGATATGGTTACTGATAGCAAAATAATTGTACTGGAAAATTCAAAACCTGTATAATTTACTGGGTTTATACCATTAGACCTGACAAGCTATAGGACTGGTTAGTTTATTTTAATTATATTGTTAATTGGTCTTCCTTTCATTAATTTAATTGCATTTCACTTAATTAGACCAAAGATGACAATTTGAAAACTCTACAGAGCTTAGAAGATGTCTGTTGGAGACATCAGATGCATGAACAAATTGCTATAGGCCAACCAGTGACAAAGAATGTGAGGTAATCAGGTCTTTTTAATTAATGACAGATTGCTCAGCTAGATCAGAAATTTTGCATTGGTTTCTAAACACAAAGAAATTTACCGTGGCTTAGCTAACATACAGTAAATCGTTTGTTTTAACCCTTTGATTCAATGGAAGCTAAGTGATTATAAATTTATGGTTTAGTGTTTTTATTCCAAAGAAGAGTTAAGTACAGGTTACAGCTGCAATACAAAAAAAGGAATATATAACCAAGAGCTAGAGTACTGCCTAGAGCTTAAAATGGAAAATAGATATTTCTGGCTGGAAAATAAAAACTTTTTGAAAAAAAAATGAAAAATTCGGTTTTGGAGGTAACACTGAGGACACCATTCAGCCTACACATTCTTATGTATTGCTCGTCCCCGTATCTCATGTAACTGACACAGAACTTTACTGTTGAGGAGGTCAGAAAGGGAGGAAAAGAATGTTGAGAAGTTGTAATTGAAGACAGAATTTAAGGACAGATTTAATTTCTTGTTACATCATCTAATTTAATTGGTCAACTAAGACCTAACCTAGTATTTTGTCCAGAGAAAAACAACATGAATTAGAAAAGCATGCAAATACCACTGACCCAAAACACTGAAAAAAATACCTTCATTTTTGTCTGGCGATGATGAACCTAAGGCACAGAACAACAACTCAGTATGTAGCTTTTTTTTAAAATTAACTTTGACTGTAGCCATTGGTCAATGAATATATGCTTAAGCATTTGGCCTCTTTATCAGGTATAACTGACAAACAGAAAATACATACGCTGAGACTGTGACACCACTTTCGTTCTACTTCGTCCTCTGGAATCTGTTTTAGAATTTCCAATACCAACAGAAGGCATCGAAAGCTTTGTTCGTACACGACCTATAAAAGAAAAATGGCATTAAATCAGTTTTTCACTGTAGAATGTAGAAAGCAAAGCATCAGTAGCATTTACTAATATTTTCTTAAATTTCTGTAGATAAAAAAAGAAGCATAGCGTAACTCAATTGGTGAAAATTCGCTTGGGATAATTAGTAGAAATTTGAACACCCTGAAGGACATAATAGTTGAGGAATCAAAATACTTCTCTGATGCTACATGTTTCAGTAAATAATTTACACATTATCATTTAAACACCCTGAACTAGGGTGAACTAGCTAGTTGTTGCTTCCTAAATAAATAGGTTGTTTATATTTAAAAAGGGAAATTAATTAAATATATAACAGGCAACACTAATGTTGCTGTATCAGGTACAGTCTTCTCATGATTACCTGTGGTTGTAATTCTAGTTTTCCTACTGTAAAACTACAAAAATTATGTTGACTATTTTTTGAATAGGGTTCTGAGGTTTCTTCCTAACTTCACTCCTCCTTTTAAAAAACTAAATACTAGCCTTCCTATTACTGAAGATTCTACTGTTTTCCTGGCCACATTCATATAGACTTCTACAGGATTTCCCAAGCCTTTTACAGCATTTTGCAGAGACTAAGTACACTTAAGTACTTCTCAGTGACAACATGATAAAAGGAAATATTAATCTCCTCAACAGACAGAAGAACTGAGGAGGAGACAGATTAAATTGAGTACCTACAACTAAACCAATAGATTGACTTGTCTCTAGAATGCCAAACCATCTTCAGTTTGGGTTAAACCTTTCTGCATTAGCCACGCTCCTCATAACACCCAGAGTATACAATGAAATTACAAAAGAAAGGAAGACCCTAGTTGGATGAATTGTAGGTAACTGAAAGATTATTCATAAAAGAAGTAGACTCGTGTACTACATTTCCTAAGCCAACCTCTCAAAAAAAAAACCAGAAAAAAGAAACAAAACCCAATACCATACTAACCATAATTCTTACAAGTTGCAAGAATAAAACCCAAAAAACTTGTACAGAGTGGATCTAGCTCAACCAGTAATCCACTTTTAAAAACACCACATTAAAATATTTTCTAGACATGTAGAGTCAATATTTGACCCAGAAGAATTAGGTACACAGACTGTTATTTAGTTCTAGTCTCTTGGCTTTCCACATCAGAATTTGGAGACCAACCAAGTTAATATTATTCATCCAAGTAGAGGGAATAGCCATAGATGAGAGTCTATAAGAAGAGAATCAGGATAAAGGAGGTTATTCACTAAACTATTAGAAAACAATACACTAGCAAGAACGGTTAGATTAGCTAGTTGAAACTCTACTAGTTATCCCCGTGCAATGGCAATGTTTCCCCACTGAGTGCTGTGAGACTGCAAGGCATGTAAACTGCATTCAGAATTTGGCCCAAAAACATAGGAATACAGAGTGCCACTATTCCGATACTCTGTTAAATTATCACTTGGAATGTGGTTCAATTTTACCAAAGTAAAAAAAAATCAGTTTGTATTTGTGAGGCAAATGAACTGTTAACTCACTTGGAGTCTCTACATCCATTCACTAATGACAGCTTTAAATGTTAATAGCATATTGAAAATGAATTCCCAAGTCTCAAAGAGACGAGTAATAGTAGCACCTGCTTCCCAGAGCATGAACACATTTGATGAAATATTCTGTGACAAGATTTGCTTGAAAAACAAATGCAAAATTATAAAGCTCCTATATTTTCACGCTAAAAATGTTAAGCAATGACACTTCTGCTGCAGATGAGTACTTGAGAATTAAAATAAAAGCAAAAGAATTTTAAAAATACTACATGACAACCAAGTATTAGATGCACAAGCTATCTGGAGTTATAAACCTCCACGAAGCCCCAGAAAGACCACATTCTACTTTCAAAGCTTACTTTGTATCAATGAAAATATGAAGCTAAAAATATTAGCTATTCTAACAAAATATTTTCTTACCATCTTCAGAAGCTGTTCCTAAACAGAAAAAATAAAATACATGATATTCCAAACAATACTATGTCTCTCCAATTCCTTTTTGAGATTAATCTTATGAATCTTGACAGATTTTATCAAGTCAAGAGGTCTAAAGCTTTTGCATTGCAACTCCTTAATTGAACTGATGTAGTTATCAAGAAACATCCATGCTATACTGTTAGCGATTTACAAGGACACAATATATAGCACTGCCTTTCAAACTTGTTACAAAAGCACCAAAAATAAAATCAATAGAAAAAAATAAATCTGTAAGTCAACAAAATCACATGTACAGATCAAAACAGACATTAAAAATATTTTAGTGCAAGCTCTTCTGAAAATATAAAACATATTATTATAAATTGTCTCAGAGAAAAACACAGGGACGGTGTTTCCCACACTGGACAGTGATAATTTGATCGAAACTGCCAGCAAAGAGGATTTCTCAGAATTTAATCCATGGTTACTCTGTAGATCTACATGCACATGATCAAGTTTTGCTCAGAGAAGAAGGAGTAATGCGAGCTTGCTGAAACCAGATCACAGCTGAACAAGTATGCCAAGCTTAACCAGGCTTGATTATGACAAAATGAGAGTTGGATAAATCTTTTTACTGACATGAGTACCTAGGAATTGATGGGAAGCTATCTAAACAGCAGTCCTTCCTCTCTCTAAGTTCCTTTGAAAAAAATCTCAGTATGGAATAAAATACATATTAGTAGTGGAAGGAAAAAAAAAAATAATGTTAAATGCCTCAAAAAAAGTCCAAGGGTATTTCCACTTTTGTTTTCACTCTTTGCCATTGTTGCCTTGTAAGAGAACTACAATTATTAAAACATCTGTTAGTTTCTTTGGTTAATCTGAACTTAAGTTTCTCAGCAAGTCTGGTTATGGCTTTCTCATATTATACTATATTCAAGGCTCTGTTTTTAAAAACTATCCCATCCCCCCACCCCACCCTCAATTCAATGTTTTTCCAGAGCTGGATCTTGGAAGGCAGGTTCTATGCAACACCTAAGTCAGGCTAACAGCTAGGTGCTCCTAAAAGGGGTGGTTCATGCTTCTCCTTCCTCTCTCCACCCTTCTACTATCACCTGGTTTGGATGGCTAAAGGCTCATTCTCAGCTCTAAAAGCTAAGTAACAGAGTATTATTCAATTTTGTTTTATGAAATCAGTTTTCTGGAGTTTGTTCACCTACAGGGACTGATCATGGAGTATTACAAGGCACTAGTGAAAAAAGTGGTAAAAACATGTGGCCAAGATTAGTGGGAAAAGGAAAAATGATTAGTTCCTCCTGGTGGCGGTTAGATCAGAGCATCTGTATCATACAACTACAGCTAGAGACCTAAGCTGTGTTCATTCTGCTTCACACATCATCCCTACAGATATTTTCTGGGAAACTCTGTTATTCCGATCAATTGGGTAGCACTTCCCCTACTATTTTTAAACAGATGTGTGGGACACCATTAGCTGTGACTACTGATCTGAACAAAAGAAAAAACCTGCACCGTGGCCCTAAGAACCTTTATTGCTGGTGACAACATGCAAAAGCTCAAGATTAAGTGTTTAGCACAGATAGTTATAAATAAATCCTATTACATGCAACATAAGGAAAACTGATATGGAAATAAGTGAGACAGACACTACTACCCTGTACAAACCCCCTCAGTTTATTAAAATAGGTTTGCCATCTGTAATACTCAAAAATGGCTCAGACACTTTCAAAAAGTATCTGTCATGAAACTGATTATCTGCGCTTTAAAATGATTCAAGATTCTGGGCTTTAGAGATCTGTCTTCTTACTGTTTTAATTTCTATTAAAAATATCGCCTGCTTTGCTTCCAGTAAACTACTCATTCTTCAAAACACGTGCTGTTAATGAACCCATGTGACAAGAATTATTAAGTAAGTAGCAAACATAACTGACTTAAGTGTTCTCCAGCAATAAATCAGAACTAGAATTATCAGGCATCAAGCTGGGACTCTGTCACTTTTTTACATGGGAAGTATTACTTACACCTGAAACAGACAATTGCTATGAGAAGCCTGATTCTCAACTGCTTTGCAGTTAGGATAAAAATACATGACAACTCCCTCCATGTGTATAATACAGTGAATTAAGAAAGAGCAAGCACTAAAACTTAGCTGGAATGCTTGGTAAGCTATTTTACCAGGTGGGTCATCTTAAACTATTCTTTAATAGAATTACACTGTAGTACAGGATTTACAGGTACTTAAAGTCATGTAGCTAGACTAGATCTTGATAGAGTACTTTTGAAAGAAATTATTTTAGGTTTTTGTTGTTGTGGGTTTTTTTGGGTTGGTTTTTTTTTTTAATCCTTAATAATGTGGTCAAGCATCTTCTACTCTCCCATTGCTGTTCTGCCAAGAAGTCAAAAAGTTTGACTTTATAGGTAAAACTATGAAACACAATGGAACTAGAGTTAGTTAAAAAAGCATGTATTGATTAGAGAAGTGCTCTGTAATTAATAATTATTTTTTCAAAAAATCAGGAGTAATATTCAATCTCTGATAAAGTTTCTGTTGCTGATACAGACCAATCATCAAAAATGTTGACAAATACAGCAATAACACAACACATATATTAAGAAATCAAGATTACATAGAGGTTAATTAAAACAGCATAGTATTTTGTTAATGAACAAATATATTAAACATCAATAATTTTACATAAAAGACACTTTATTAAATATTTAATAGAATTAGAGGACAGACTAAACAATTTCTTACCATCCATCTTGTCAGAAGTATCCTCTTTGTTGAAAAAGCAGGCAAAGAAACATGGAAAACTTAGTGTGTTAGAATAAAGGTGTTCACAGCAGAGTCATAAAACATTAATTAAGGAAAATACATTAATATTAAATACAGCAGACATGTTTATCTAATTCATGCACATATAATCTACCTTAAGTAAAGCTGGTTTCTCTCAATCCAAGGTACAAAATTACACAACAAGGTACAAGTACCCTGCAGAGGGATGTTGAATAAACCCTCTCCGTATTACCCAGATTTGAGCAAACCCTTACAGTAAAATATTTATAAACTGTTTCATGCTTGGTGTCAACAGCTATTGAAGCATCAGTACATATTTACATCATTACTGAACCACAATATTCCTATTTCTTACTAAATTTGCTACTGAGCATGAAGCCCCACCTGGAGTAAGGGACAGGAGGGAAAAAGACATCACAATAAAGACAAAGGACAAAGGGGAGAAAGTTCCACTCTGGTTTAAAAGCATTAAAGATTTACCAGTTCAGTTGGAAGATAGTGCATACATATTCTGACAGTAACAATCAAAATTAAAATATTTAGTGTGAGGCATATAATTACAGCTCAAGTCTCCTCAAAAAGGACATTAATACTTAAGGATGTCAAAGATAGTAAACATTTAGAATAACTAGAGAATGTTCTCATGCTTCTAGAACAGTCTTTTAAAAAAATCCAAACAAACAAGCAAGCAAGCAAAACTTCTTCTATTAATAAAAAGGGAAGAGACAGGTAGAGACAATTATAGATTACTATGCTCGTGAACTTGTGGTCCTCTGAGGCTCTAAATTTGGCGGCTGTTTAAGCAAAAGGTGGATGTTTCTCTATAAGTAAGGGTGAATATTAAAATAAATTCAAGCTCCAGAGGAGACATTATTATTTATTTTGGTATTGACTGCAACACCTGAGAAGATGTGGAAAGTATTTTGGAAATAAAGTAAGATTTTCCAGGCATTTTAGTACTATGGTCAGCACTATCTTGCCAATTCTGTCGTTTAAGTTGCTGTATTTGGATTTTAACAACCCCCTTAAAATGAACAGAGGGGAGAAGTTTACTGATTAGACCACTTTCTGAAACACAGCACTTGCTCAGACTGACACTCCATTCATTTTAAGGTTATCTTTCAAAAACTAAGAGTAAACAATATTTTGAGGTGGATTCTACGGTTTATCCATAGCTAAACACACAACAGTCATGCTCTCTACATAAGTAAGAGGGGACAGGTATGTGTCATTTAAATTACCTGACCACTATTGAAAAACTGTTAGGAGAATGAGCCAAGATCAATAGAGCAGTCCTGCTTTTGTGTGACTGTAAACAAACCTTTGTCTCCTTGACTATCACTGCCCTTATACCATCTGTAATAATATTTGACTTTACTATACACTGCTAGTATCAGATTATTTTGCCATTACAAACCGTTGTATTCTTCTCCACAAGAGACTGCATCTGCTAGCAAGGCAAAGCTTTCTGGCTACTCAAATCCTTCAAAAGAATATGACCTGGACTTAATGCCTATTTGCTCCTCTCCCCTACTCACCAAATCTATAAACCACAAAGAGAATAAGCCATTTCTTTATTCCTGTTATTTTTCTGCATAAAACCACCGCTATTTACTTCTCTGAAAACCTCTGTGCCCGTCTCAAGCCTTGCTTACAAAATCCTGGGCATGAATCACCTATTGCTTAAAATGTTCTGAAAGCAAACCAACACTCAATCAAGAATCAAGAGCTAGTTTTCTGTGAAACTCTTAAGACCAGAGTAGTCTCTTCATTTCAGCAGCATGAAAAAGACAGATTAAGAGAGATTTCTCCCTCTGCTTTCCATTTGACTTTTTTTTTTCCTTCTACCACCATGCTCTGTGTTACTTTTACTTCTCACAATAGCTGAACTCCAGTGTTCTCTGACATTCAGAGTATGTCCTGTCGTACACCAAAATGGACCAGACTACATTGTCTCTGATCTTGGAGAATAACCATCCCACCTATTTCAGGCTTTTAGGCATTAAGTTAGGAGGAACTGAGAATTCATCCAGCAATAACCACAAGCGTATCTCCTCCACCAAGCAAACTGAGCAGCCTAACTTTGGTGTCCACCTGCTATGCTACCAGGCATGTTCTCTGATTCCCCTGCTGTGGGCACAAGAGGGAGCCCACACCCGAAGTTACTATTTCAAGCAGCAAGTATTCCTTTTACTCAGCACTGCTCACGCTCATAAACTTAATCCTAAAATCAACTATGTTCAAACCATTTCAAGTAGGCCCTGATGACAAAAGAATCAACTCATTTCAAATGGTTTTTAACTTAAAATTTAATTTTAAAAAACACAACCAAAAACTTTAAAAACCATAGCCTATGTGTATCCTAATATCTCCCCAAACACAAGGTAAATCAGAAGGATGATACAGTTTCTCTGCCTCTCTTGTGATCATCTTCAGCAATAGTGACATTAGGATATGCCTCTTTGGTGCTCTAGCTGGCACACAAGCCAAGAAGAAAAAAGACTAACAGTTTTGTGATCACTGAACCTGACTTCCCCCACTGCTATGCCCACAGTATGGATAACCTAAAAATAACAAAACTATATCCATATTCCTTTACCCTACCCACTTAGGTGGAGGTTCTAGCAGCTACCACCACCACTATCAAATACGCTTATTTGTAGCACTTTCTATGGCTAACAGCAAGTATTCCTATCAATGAAGACTGTCACCTAGACAAAAACATACACATAGTTCCATCAACATGCTTAGGAAGAAATCTATGAAATCAACATTGTATGTTATTGTGCAAAACACTTCTGTATTACATGAAGAAGTCATTGCTTACTGCCAGGATGTCTCTTTAGTATCGTTGCAAAATAGTCAGCTAAAAAGAGCTCAGAAAAATGGAAAATCAAGAGTCCTAACAGTCATTTCCCTATTACTTCTAGAAACAAAAAAGCCATGATCACCATCTGCTGTTAAGCAAAGGTACCACTCCTTCCAATACTTAATGTTAATTCCAGATTAAACCATTTAAAGAGCATAGTACGGATACATTCTTTTCATTGGCAATCTTCCAGCACAAGAAAAATAAAACCTCTAGTGAAGCTGGTAACTTACTTCAGAACATCTGCTCTTTTGCAATACTCCAATACTACTAAAAACAATTTTTAAAATGTAGAAATATTTTCCTGTAACTTTTTGATCAAAAACTTCCAAAAATATTTCACAGTATTGTAAAGATGTTTCCTTTACCTAGCGAAGCGTAAGATCCTGGAGGTAGACCAGCTGCTGACAAGCGCCCAGCTCCAGCTGTCTGTCCAGCAGCATGGCGGGCCTTTGCACCTGCGGCAGCATTAACATCGATGTCACTTCGAGACCTTTGCAGAGTTCCCGGGCCTGGAACACTCTTGCTGCTGCCTGAAACTGGGGGGGGAGAAAACAGAAAAAAAGAAAAAAGGAAATTAGTTGGTAACGAATAAGGTCAACATTTTCCAACAGGTCAACATTTTCTACTACTGCAGCATACCTGCAAAAAGTAAAGGAAATGATGTAAAATACTGTAAGTCAATATTAACAAAGTATTATTGAGGTTAAGAAGTAAACTAGACCTGGTGTTGCCATGAAATTCAGACAAAGAATAGTTTATTTTACAGTAGTACTTATCTTCATTCAGCATGAAATTTTACCATTATTCAATACAAACTATGTGCTTCCACCCTAGTACACATTACATAATTCTGAACCTTTACGTGATTATTGAATACATTATTGAATGATTCACAAACATAAGCAAATTCACATCATCCCTTGTAATACTGAGGGAAGATAATATTCCCACACTTCAGCTACAGGCAAGCTGAATGCATACCTGGAATTGTTTTAGGGTCTAATCTTCTGTAAAGTATTTTCATATTTACCTCCTATTATTTACTGAATATTAACTATTCAGTTACTTTTAACCATTAATTTAGGTCTTCAAAACTTGACTTTTCCTTAACAGTTTCAATATCCAGCAAATAAGCCCTCTCAAGTACCGGCCATTTGTAAAAAGGAGTTCAACAATTCACTGCTCAAGAGTTACAAACACATGATGTGAAAAGAGAAAGAATATACTAAATTCTGAAAACTCAAGACAAAATTAAACTCTTTGAATTACAAATCTGTGGCTTTGTTTTTTGGTTTTTATAAAGAACAGCAGCTACATGGGAATAGATGAAAGGTACGAGTCCTTCATTTCCAATTGCCATAAGCCTGATAATCATGAATAGACCACAGAGTAACATTTTGCTTCTTTGAGAGCAATTGTTCCATGACAAAATTGAAAACACGTAAGATTTGGAGCAAGTACAAGGCAATCTTAGCTCCAGGTGCAGTCTATAGCAACACATATCATTATTGAACTTGGAAAAAGAATAAATGCTTAAGACCGTAAGATTTTATCGTGCACTACACTATATAGCAACCACCTTACCTCTGCCTGCAAGGCTTGCTGGGCTGGCTGCAGACCATTTAGAAGATAGAGGCCGACTGGGGAAAAAAAACCAAACACCTCAATAAACCACCTAAGTCAGTCTCAAGTATCAGATCCAAAAGTCAACAACAACAGAGAGGCAAAAATAAATCTTCTGTTCTTTTCTCCCCTTCAACTTTCTCAGCATATTTTAGTTAGACACATTAAATACTGAATGATAAGGAAAACACAATCATCTTATCTTTCTATTTTATAAAATTACATCTTCATCACAAAGCATTGATCCTGTGGTTACCAGCAGGCACAGTTTGGTAACACAAAGGTCAGGCATTCCAAACTTGGTCACAGAAACATTTACGGCTGATCAACCACTGGGCTGATCTTCTAAATCAGCTGTCCAACAAGAACAGTGGGAGCTACACAAAAAGCTTGATTTATGACACATATTATGTGGTGTCTACAGTAACAAGGAAAACAGGTGAATAATTAATAAGCTCCTCCAGTCCTACACCTCCCAAGAATTGAGTTACAAATGAAAAAGAAAAATAGTGGAACTTCAAAGCAGCTAGACTGAATTTCCCGTTTGAATGTTAGAGGCTCCTACAGTTTATAAAAGGAGAAAAATCCCACGGCTTTTCCACTATGCTGTCTCTCCATTTCTCTTTACTCTTACTGTAGAAATGAATAGTTGCCAAAGCAAAATCTTTCTATCTGTTCAAGTTTAACTGTGAGCCCTTCCTTCTGCCTGGTTCAGAAGGGTAAAATACAGTCAGTCAGAGGGACCAGGGAAAAGCAAAAGACTAGTAGCAGAAAGCATGATACTTTATTCATTGATTCATGCCTAGCCATCTAAATATTCACCTGGCTGGGAAGGATTGTATTTGCTGAAATAGTTGACTATTTCATCAATAGTCAAATTACAGCCAGAGTCTCGAGTCTCAGCTTTAGCAAAAAAGCAGAGGGAAAAGAGATGCATAATATTGTATATTTATCTGAGTTACTAGCTCAGACACTCAATACAGAGGTCAGCACTGTTACCTAACAGAAGATCATGTATTTGTAGCTTCTTATGAATAGTACCTGCTTTTATGACATTGCTAACTAGTATTTTGGAGATATTTTGCTGCAAGTAAGCAGAGGAGGCCTAGACAGAGCTCCTGGGTGCATCCTGACCTTAGAAGCTGCTCCAAACAGAAGGCCCAGACAGCTGCAGCACTTGCACAATTCATTGTGATTGAAACTTCATTTAAGCATTTCATATAGGTAGGCACAAGTCACCACATTTCTCTCATTCCACCATCCTCTTTAAAACCACTTTTTGGTCAATGAACTGTAAGAGCTACAAGTTCAGAGGGTCAAAAACCATGGGCAATCAGACTTTTAAGAAAACCATACCCATATTTACTAAGTTAGTCTATAGAGGGAGAACTCAGTATCTGTATTAGAATCCAGAAATACAATTTTGGGTAATACGGGGAAAACAATATGCATCTAAATGCAAAATTAGTAAAAATCAATTAAAAATTAATTAATTTCCAACATCCTGATCTCTTCTGTTCATCTCTTATTTTACTTCTTCCTTTCTGTGCTGTAGTACTTACGTATATTGCAATGCAGGAAGTAACACTTACTTGAGGATTTAAGAGTATTTTGAGATTCTAATTTCTCTGTAATTCAGTTTTTAAGATTTTATTACTAGTAACTCATTAACAGCACTTTGATTTTCAGACAAGGATTATAGATTAATTTAAACAAGAGTAATTAATCTTTGAATAAACATTTGTTTGTGGAAAATGAAGCATTAGCAATAGCCTACATTACAGACAATTATTTTTAAAATGTTTTTTATAATTACAAGTATCATGTGAAAGATAAGATTTGACATAGAAGAGGGAATCCTCTAGTATTTAAGGCAGCTGCCAAAAAAAAAAAAAAAAAAAAAAAAGAGAGAGAGAGAGAA
>VXBL01007966.1:750780-787860 GCA_013400195.1 Aramus guarauna | reverse complement strand
GTGCCCAGTGACAGGACAAGAGACAATGGGCACAAACTGAGACACAGGAGTTTCAGTCTGAACATGAGGAAACACTGCTTTACTGTGAGTGTGACTGAGCACTGGCACAGGTTGCCCAGGTGCGCTGGTTTTGGCTGGGATAGAGTTAATTTTCTTCACAGTAGCGAGTATGGGGCTATGATTTGGATTTGTGCTGAAAATAGTACTGATAACACAGGGAGGTTTTCGTTACTGCTAAGCAGCACTTACATGGAGCCAAGGCCTTTTCTGCTTCTCACACCACTCCACCAGTGACTAGGCTAGGAGTGCACAAGAAAGACACAGGCAGGAGATCTGACCCCAATTGACCAAAGGAATACTCCATACCATATGATGTCTTGCTCAGCATATAAAGCTGGGGGAAGAAGAAGGAAGGGGGGAATGTTTGGAATGATGGCATTTGTCTTCCCAGGTAACCATTATGCATGATGGAGCCCTGCTTTCCTGGAGATGGCTGAATACCTGCCTGCTGATGGGAAGTGGGGAATGAATTCTTTGTTTTACTTCGCATGTGGGTTTTGCTTTACCTATTAAGCTGTCTTCATCTCAACCAATGTGTTTTCTCACTTTTACCCTTCCAATTCTCTCCTCCATCCTGCTGTGGGGCGACCGAGTGAGCAGCTGTGTGGATGCTTAGTTGCTGGTTGCGGTTAAACCATTGCACCAGCGAAGTTGTGGAGTTTCCACCCTCGGAGATATTCGAAAGCCATCTGGCCCTGGTCCTGGGCAACTGGCTCTAGGTGACTCTGATCAGGGGGATTGGACAAGATGACACCCAGAGGTCCCTTGCTCTGGAGGTCCTTCCTCAACCCTTCTGTGATCCTGAAGTTTTCATCAGATTTTCCTAATATCTGCCATTATCATTTCAGTTTTTCTTCAAACTTCAAGCATCAAGTGAAATTTTCACTGTTGGGGTATCTGCTTCTGAGTAATGACAGTATGATCAAAATAAAAAAAAAATATGGTAACAATAAAAAAGAACAAAGCTAAGAATCTTAGTGCACAAGGTTCAAGGAAAATATATTGCTTTGCATGAAGGGAGAGATGGAGAGAAAGGAGAGAAGGAGGGAAAGGAGGAGGGAGGAAGAAAGGAAAGACACAATAATAATATGAAATCAGAAGAAAAAAACCTTTTGCCCAGATTTGTTCAACCACAGCCCCATAGACCAAAGAGGTCAGTAACCTGACTGAAGCCCCAGGGGTTACATGGATGTCACTGAGCAGAATGTCACCCTGCTTGATTTGTTAGGCACACAGATGGTGACTGTCAAGAGCAGACTCTGGAACAACTTGTACAGTACAGTAGCAAGGCAAGCCACTAATCATATATTGCTCAGTTAATCAATCATTCACCTAAAAAAGAACAGATGGCACAATTCAGAAAGATGCAAGTGTACAAAAGGGCTCATCGGTATTTCTGGCCTATCCTCGCAATCTATAAAATAGACTTGTCTGTTTTATGGATTGGTTAGCTGTTTGCCATCAAATTGAATTCACTGTCATGCTTATCTCTTTAGAAAGATAATCTGAAATGAATGTATCAGTAATAAATTCATTATCCATAATCTCAGATAAGAATGAAAGTCAATAATAAACAAAGCCAAGCTAAACTGAAGTAACTTTGGGAGTCCCAGTAAGAAATTAATAGTGATCAGTTCCAACAGTTCCTACAGTGATAACACAAAGATGGGTGGTGGCCTTAACTTGATGTTATTGCCAGACAGACTGCAAGGTGCAGCACATTGTATGAAGTAGTCCATCAAAGCCCTAACATAAAATAAGAGACTCTGGAATTTGATTTGGAGCCTCAGCTCTAAAGCACTCCCATGAAAGTTATTCAGGCTCCTAAAACTCTAATTCCAGACACGTCTAGAATCAATTCAGTTTCACAGACTATACTTTTACCTGTCTTTCCTTCATTATCATTGGGCTTCACACATAAACTACAAGTCTTGGTAAAGTAGGTGTTCCAGAAAGTAAACTCTCAAATGCAGTAGTGTACAAAATATGATGGCAAGAAATATTTGCCTTTAGTGTGATAAAATGTTTGTCATGTCCCCATAAATGACTTTTTATGTGAAATAAGCATTTGTTGAAACTTCTGAAAAGGACAAGGATCCTATTCATTCACAAAGAGCAGAAAGCTCAAATTAATTATAAAATCATGTTCATTCTTATACCTCCACTTTATCTGTGAGGAGGAAACCAGGAATAAGTTATTCTCCAACAATTGATGAGGTTTCACCATGCAAAGTGAAAGAACAATCTTAGATTTCTTTGTCAGAGGCACTGAATTTGGACATCCCACATCTTACTATCCTTTTGAATTGGCCTATGAAGGAATATCAGTGGCTCCAGCTACAAGGTAGATGAAGCCTTTGTGTTTAGAAAGAAATGCCCTAAGAACTTCAAGAAAGTGTATGTGGCTGTGGATCCTGCCTGGGTGTGATAATATAACTAAACAGAGAAGGTAAAATCTGTCACAGGTGGTCAGACTAAATTTAACCAATGCCACTACCTCATCTTAAATAGTGGCACAATAGCAAAAGTTGGGTTTTTTTGTTTGGTGTTGTAGCCTTTTTTTAAAGGCAGAGGCAAGTAAGTTGTCATGCTTCCCTTAGACTCTGTGACGCATGAGGTACTTTTAGTCCTGTGCTCATATGAAGTCAATACAAACCTTTCTCTGGACTTCAATGTATAATAGCCTGAAATCTTCACAAGCAAGGTGGAAGGGAGATTGAAACTTGAGTGTCATGTAGTGTAATCCTTCTTCAGTCCATGTTATAACAATTGCTCACAACCATATTGCCCTCTTTTTGGAAAAATGACTTGCAAGGAAATACATCTAAAACCTGTGTCAATAAGAACATAGATATCGTATGATTTGTAAGTGGTTCATTTTTCAATGTATCTGCTCTGATAAGAAGTGCTGATTCAGTATTGCTGGAACAAAAACGTACCAGTATTTGGGAGCCTAGCTTTTGCAAATGTTATATGTTGAGTACTAAGTTGTGCCCTCCAGCTGTATAAATAGAGGCCAAAAGAGAGCAAGAATATGTTAATACAAATTTTAAATCCATAAATTGAAATTTATTTTCTTTATTAATTAATATTTATTTTCTTTATTAATTAATATTTTCTTCCAAACAATGACCTCTAATATGGAGGTGGAAATAGAAAGACTAGAATAAAAAAGATGCAACCATTAACCCTGTAATGAAATTACTTCAGCTGTCAATTTACAGTTTATTCTGCTATCATTTCATAAGTCATAACTGTATGAAAATAGGTTTTTTCAAAACTTAACATTGCTTGCAATAACATATCACCCACAATCTTCTTGACACACAGAAGAAATATTAAAAAATAGCAGAAACAATAATATCGAGGACATTCAGAAAAAATATTCAAGTTCTTGAAATCATAGTAATCACCACAGTCATCAGAGTAAGTGATAACTTTTAGTGAGTAGTTATTTCATGAAAAACTAGTATAGGCTTGCAGCATTATTATTTGTGATTAATTATTCAGCTAGATAAATTTTAGCTTGTAAAAATAATTCATTTTGCAATATGTTGCTATTTCATACAGCTCATTAACCTTAATAATCATTAGGTTTAGTGCTACTGAAAGTCATATAGTTAAAAAAAAAAAAAAATACCAAACCCTGATGCTGTTTGTATACCTCTGAGTGTATTTGAGCTGCTTACAAATGAAAGTGAGGAATGGATTTTAGTGTTTTCCCTTCTCCTTTTTTTATACTTTGTTCTTCTTCTAGGTGTAAGCACCTTCAATTACAGATTTCTTCTAATTGCCTAACTGCATTTTGTAAATCACTCTCAATGAAAGCACATTTTTCATGGGCTTTATTTCCAACCAAACTACCAATAGTCACTGGAGCAATTAATCAATAATATCATTGCCTTCTGCCACATCAGTTCTTCTCACTGAAGTCTGTTTATGAATTATATTGTTCTAGTCTGAGGTCTATTATGACTAGAGTAAAATAAATGAGGATTCATCTTTATAAGAGATTAACACAGATTTCTCATTGATTTTTAAAGACTTGAATCATGGCCACTCTACAGTGTTGAAGTCTGGCTTTTGGATTCAGGCAGACCAGTTTCTGTTACAATAACTTCTTACCAAGGAATTTCCTAGGGCTTATTCTGGACTGGTTAGACTGAACAGCTACAATCCTTCTAAATTTTTGAATACTTTGTATTACATTACTATATATTACTGTCCCTATGTGTGCTACAGTAAAGTCAATTAAATACTTTGTTAAGGTTAAAAACAAACAACAAACCCCTCAAAACTTATCATAAAAATAAATCCATATAGGTTTCATGCTGCAATGAGTTACTGATGGAATCCTGATTGCCTAACTTCCATACGTAACTCAGATTTTGCCTTACTGAAATTTAGTCACTTGACTAGTTGCATTCTCTTTCTTCTCCATAGAGACAAGCAAGAGCCACAGAAGGCTTGTAGAGAGTTTATTCAACCTTGCTTATGACGAGTGGCTCTCTTTTCCATTAAGAATGCAAGAAATGTTAGTCCGTCTCTTTCCAGCTGTGCTACAATTTAAAACATGTTTCAGAAGAATGCTCTGGCCGTGTTGCCACTTTTCACCCCTCTTCTCTAGGATGAGCAGCTATATACGCAGGAATACAAGACTACTTTTTCTGAACCATTTCAGGAATGCACTCTAGCAATCATGCCATAGCTGCTAAGTTCTTTTTCATTTCACATCTCTCTCTTTTTCTGTATCCTCTTCCCCCTCCCTTTCATCTGCCCAACACAATTCTAAGATCAATTCAATTCATGGCACACACTTTGATACAGTCATGAAATGTATTGTATTTCTGTCTTGTGTTACTTCTTGTACTAAATCTGAGTACACAGCCTGGAAAACCTGGAAAATGAGCAGGCTGGATTAACCACCTGGGATGTGGAGAGTGTCAGGCACATAAGTACAGGCAAGGTTTGGGCAGACTGGATCTTACTTTCTAAGAAAGCTCATGAAGATGTATACATTTCCCATAGGAAGTTACATGTGAAAGATGCAGTGCATCATTCTGTTTCTTTATGGTAACTATTAATCACTGTCACTTCTATATGAGATAAGAGACAACCTATTTACTTCACACTTACACAATCCTTCTATGGCTCCAAAGTATTATGTTAACACACTCTAGCAATCATAGTGTAACTCCTAAGTGCCTTTCTCTCTTTCTTTTCATCTACCTTACACAATATGAAGATTAGTTCAACTCATGGCAGATGCCTTTTATAAGGCTGCAGAAAGTATCTCATCTCTACCATGTACCATATTTTGTATTAAACCTGGATACAGAGTACATTTTAAAAACATATATGATTGTTTATACATGTCCTTTTTCATGAAATGTTTTACTTTACATATAAGATACTGTCATATCTTAATCAAACTTTGTAAAGATTTTTTTTTTTTTTTTTCAAATATGTGGCCAGTAATTCCCTGTTTCACAGTCTCTTTGGTCCCTCATTTATCTTACAATTGGATTAATGAGAGGAGTTTCTGTTGTAGTAATCCAGACTTTGTGCTCAGTTACCAAGCTGCCCTGAAGTAGAGGACTCATGTTTCCTAGACTGTTTCCTGCTGTCTAGTATCCTGGGCTCTACAGTATTTTCCCCATAGTCTTGCTCTTAAAGATAAGCTGGTTTTAATACATATTAACAAAACTAAAAAGTGACTTTATCTCCATTTGATTCAGTGCTTCCTTTGTGTGTATATGTGTATATATATATATATATGCTCAGAATATCATTTTCTCTGTTAGCTCTGCTCTTTTCTCAATGAATTTTTTTTCAATTTTTTGTCAGACTCTACAGGTAGAACATCAGCATCTACCTGTAGAGGTAGCATCAGCACTTGCCAGAAATTATAACAGTCAGAAATACTCTGTGTGTGAAGATTTTTCTCTCTAGACTGCATTAAGAAGGGATTATATATTTTTACATTGTTAAATCTATTATCTATTCCTACTAATGCATATCCAGAAGGACATGAACATTATTCCCACAGTGGATCATAATACCAGACACCTTTGCATGTTTAGTACTGGTAGACAATATACGGTTCTTGCATACGGGCTGTTTAGGTGAGGGAAAAAGTATAATTAACACTAAGATAACTTGTGTTTTCTTTTCACTAGCTATTAAGTAGTGATTTTTTTGCCAGCATTTCTGTAGCATAGTCACCATAGTCAGTACCATATTCATATAAATCATGTGAGGTTTTGATTTAAAAGTTTTTGGGAGTGTGGTATAAATATCTGTGTTTCGAGTCACGTTTCAGTAAGCATATTTATAAGGAGTTAGACCTTTGATTTCTTTAATGTCATGCATAAAGCAAAGTTTAAAATGAGCATGGTTTTACCCAGAAATACACTTTAATAATGAATCCTACTGAAATTCTAATCCATTTGAGATTTAATCAAATAACACACATTATATAGTTATACATCATGTAGAAGCCACAATCCTGTCATTATCTTTAATTGTTTTTTTTTTCAGGCTTTAAGAATTGGTTTAAAAATAATTCCCTGAACTGCAGGGGTTAGGATGTTTACTTCTACATGAACTTTTTTTCCTAAACAGATACAGTAGTTGAATAATTGTTTATGGGTGGGTTTTTTTTTTTTTTCAGTGAGACAGTTGCTTATTAGCATCACTTAAGAAATCATAGATTTTGAAAACCTGTTACATGATAGTCAATCCATGTTTACAAATGTAGCTGTCCCTCAAGATATCCAACTTTCATCTATGTTCTCGGTTCAAGCAAAATGTATACCAAAGGTCGCCTTTCTAACCATTGAATTAATCTGTAACCATAGAAACAGCTGAACTGATGGCTAACTGGGGTATTCATCCTGATAGAGAGCTCACCAATTCTGTAGAGGCCCGACTGTTTGAAGTTCAGCATTTCATGTCCACAGAAAATGTGATGGACTCCAAATGTTTTTTAAGTACAAGGAAGAAGTGGATATATCTATCACCATGTGTTCTCACTGTGATACAATTCTCTAGTCACTGAGTTAGATAAGGTTTCCTGCCTTTTCACCTTTCCTCAAATGTTCGTAAAGTACAATGATGTACATTTTGATTGTGAGAATTTATAACATGATTTATATTCCGGGTTGCTTAAGATTGGGGTCAAAATTGAATATGAGTACTTTTTAAAGAGTTTCTATGAAAATAAATATTTTTCTCTTCATATTCTACCAAGTTTCCACTAAGGACTTAAGGTGATATGTTTAAAATCTAACATTCAAAACCAATCTATGTTTTCCCATTTCAATGAGAACTGGTGGTTGAGGGTTCAAAAATGCTGAATTTTACAGGAACAAAGCTCTACTCTGCTGCAGACTGACATTCAGGTTTCTTCCTTTTTGGGAAAAAAAACCCAAACAAACTGAGTCTTTGTTGGCTTTTTTATCTTGTTTTGGGGTTTGTGTTTGGGGTTTTTTTTGGGTAGGGTTGTTTGTTGTTTGGTTGGGGTTTTGTGTGTGTGTTTGTTTTTTTTTTTTTTTTAAAGATAGAGCTGCCTATCTGTTTAGGAGACACACTTCTTAAGAAGATTTATTTGTTGGTTTGTTTGTTTCTTTTGTCTAGTGTAGATGCTTAAGTTCCAGAGATGCGCTTGCTTTTGAATGCAGACTTGACTTGTTGTTATTACCTAAGTCTTCTAGATACAGAATATCAGGATATATTATTTTAGACTGATCTTCAGTACAATTCACTTCTAAATGTTACCCCACTTAGGGAGACTTAGGCTGGATTCTTCCCAAAGTTTATAAAATTATCTTTGAATTTCTATTTGACACAGAAACTCAAATAGTGGAAATACTGGAAAACCTCCACAATTTAATATGCAGCTGTGTTTCTGGCTTCATACTGGGTTATCAAAAAAGGGCTGCAGCTTGTCATGTGGTTTTACTCAGGGTCTTTTATTTTTACAACAAGATAAAAGTCATGCACCTGATTAAGAAGGAAAAAATGAAGAGTTCATTCAAGCATGAAACAAAGCTCAGGAAAAGAACTTCAAGTCATTTCATGTGGTTGCCAAAAAGGATCATAAGGAACTGTTCCTCTGAAGCACAAACTTATTTATGTGTATATGTGTGTGTCTGTGCCTGTAAATGTATACAAAATTGTAATTTCTTACAGTTAGAATTTTTTGAAAAACTTGTTTGCTAAACAGGCATGTTCAATAGGGCTGAATTCAAGTATACTGAGCTGGCTGAGGTATGGAGAAAACTAACATCTAGTTGTTCCCCGTGTGTGTTTTTGAAAGTGGAAACTTTTGCAAATTCTGTTGCTTTGGCAAGGGAGGAAAAGAGTAGTACTGACAAACTGTGGCATTTCAAAAAGAAGTACCCATAAATAACTGAACACAAAATAAATACCACAGATATTTGCCAATAAGCTTGTTTCTATCCTGAACTGTTGAGATCCCCATAATTATCATAGTTATTACTATGAGATACAGCAGTTATGAAAAACTTCACTCTTGACATGAAGTTATAAAAGAATTGACTAGGAGGCATTTATTTTATCCATGTGGGAGGTTTAAACTCTCACTGAATGATGGACCTTAATTTAAAACGAGTTTATCAATATCAAAGAATAGTCTCTAATATCAGAATGTATTCTTGAAACATCTCTTTCCCTTGAGTACTTTTCAAAGGGGTTTAATGAGCAACAGAGCATGAGATTGGTTTTCTAACTCTGATGTCTAATTTGATGCTTCCAATTTTTCTTATTCTTGTGATTTATTGATGCAAATTGAAGCCCCATTCAGGGTCTTTACATATCTCCATGTCAAACTTTGAACCATTGATCACCTCCGTTGGCCATCATAGGATGCAGGAATTCAAAATCTCTTTTCTTGGGTTTTTGTTTGTTTGTTTGTTTGTTTGTTTGTTTTGTTATTGCTATTGTTGTTGTTGTTGTTGTTATTTTGGATTGATTATTTGTTTTGGTTGGTTGGTTGGTTGGTTTCTTGAGTAGAAACAAATGAAAAGTTTGCCTGAAAAAAAGCAACCTAGAAAATATTTACTCAATGTTTTTATAACTGAAGTTATTAACAAAGAAAAAAACAAACCCTCTTGGTTTTCATGCAGTTAACATTTCTACAATGTTCAGAAAGATAGAGTGCAAGGTCAAAGGCTAAATTCAGCTCACCAATTTTATACTGTATGACTGCAGGTCATAAAATCAATCTGGACACTGCTAAAGCTAAAGAGAGTAAAAAAGGAAAAGCAATAAAATACATACAAGCGAGATTGTTGTATAGGTGCCTAATAACCATTTCACTCAAAATAAACTTTGCTGGCTTGTCATGGTTGTTTGAACTTTCAGAATGGGAAGAGTGCAAAGAGCTCATTCTGATAAAGGAATGGAAAACCAACAGAATGGATCCACACAACTAATAAACAGGAGAGCAGCCTACTCAGCCTCCCATGTCGAAGAAAAATTCCTGATTACCCTAAGAACTTTGTCATCAAGGTGAAAAACTTTTAAGTTATAGGTCATGTGAGATGCATATTATATGGGAAGACTAAAATTTCCAACGGGAAACTGAGCGTTAGTTCCAGGGTTACTTCCAATAAGGAGTTTGTGAGAATGAAGAGTAAACTGAAAGAGAAAGCAAAACTCTCATACATAGGGCGAAATCCTTCAAGCTTCACAAAATCAGGTATAATAAAAAATTAGCCATCAGTATCTCAGTTTGTCTAAGAAATTCGAATTTCCAAGGAGGCACAGATAATCTATTAAATTTAAGGTCAGAGTTAAGGCCTAGGTGCTCAGGGAAAAGGAATCTCTTACCTGACAATTCTTTGATATGCACTTAACTTTACCAATCTTTCTCAGCAGGTCTGAAATATTCCACACTTAATTTCTGCTGATTAGAAGTACTTCAGAGCTGTGTGAATATGTCTGAAATCTCTCTACTATCATATGTTCATAGATGCACTATGAATTAGCTGCATTTTGCATCTTTTCTCTTGCTAGTCCCCATGAGTATTTCAAAGTAGCTTATCTGTAGGAGTTCTTATTAAAAAAAGTTACCAAAGTATTCTTGTATAGCCTCTGGTTGTAGTGTCGTACTTAATTTCTAAACCTTTTTTCATTTGATGCATCAGTTAATGGGGAACATTCTCATATTATCATAGCATATTCATTACTATGCTTTTTTCTCCTTGCTCGAGAGGCAATCCTAGTCTTTATCTTTATAGAATGGTTTTGGTTTGGTTTTGGATGGTTTGATTTGGTCTTATCATAGCATATTATTACCCTAATAGTGTATCACAGTTACTACCTTTTATTCAGAGCATGTTTATGCAGAATGAAAATTTTCCCCTTTCTACACATATGAAAGTGCAAGAATGAAGAGTAACAGGATAGAAGTCTTCATTTTTCAATAGATTTCCTATCAGGAAATAAGGAATACAGCTTGTCTGCCTGTATCTAGTACATCACTCAAAGAAGGAAAAACTCATTAAAAAACTACAGCATGAGCTACAAACTCTGTAATTGATACAGAGGTCAGTTTACCAGAATATAGTGGCTTTAACTATGAAAATTCCTCATCTTTCTTAGGTGCATATCTACCAGTATTTGAAAAAAAATAGATGGAGATTCTACAGGGAGCAACAGCTCGTGCTATACAATAATCCTTCTGCTTTGAGCATTAATGAGACTCGGTTCCTCTAGGAAAAAATAGCATTGCTTGAACTCGCTTGAACTTGCTAGAATTTGCTAGAATTTCTCTTCACTATTCTAGATACTGTCTTCAAGACTGTTTTATATGTGCAGCTCCTCCATCCTCTTCTGCTTGTGACTGTATTGTTAAAGACTATGCAGGTTACGAAGGCTTTTTTTTTCACTCAAACTCTTGACTTTACAGTATGAATGAATTAGTTTGTCAGAAATCATTCTTTCTTTTGCAGATTTTAGAAAAAAAATAAAACAAAATTAAAAAAAAACTTAGGATCACATGATTTTTCAGTAGTGCTCATACATTTAAGGCCTCAGCTACTTGATCTAGTGGTGTAACTACATTTTTGTGGGTAAAACTGTAGAAATTGAAGAAGCTGCTGGCTCCACAGATTAGTTCCTTCTATCTACCAGGGTTTCTGTGTCTGCAGTTGAGTTGTATGTATCAATTGTATGACATGGTTTGAATTCATATCAATGTGAAGTAAATCATAGTAGTTTTATCCAGTTTAATTGTCGTTTCAATTACTTGTGCATAGAAGCAGGCATATGTAGGGTTCTGTCACAGGTGAGTGGCAAATAGCCATGGGACAGTAATACTTCAGCCCTCTCAAATATGTTTCCTAATTTTGTGAATGAGAGGTAAATGGCAAGGTATCTTTCAGAATGAGTTTTACAGAATATGATTATAAAGATTTTTCCAGGAAGTTGGTTTAATTCTGCCTGTGCTCCAGGCCAATGATCAGCTATACAGAAGTGTAGAAGTGTAAAAGTGCACACTGATAAATCTGAGCTTGTACTTCTGGCCTCTCAACACTGCTGCCGAGTCAGGTATGTTGCCATACAGATAAATGGTTTCCAGGTTCTTTAAAGTATAGGCAGATCAATTTCACATCTTCTTGGAGGATGAGCAGGACTCAGCTGCACCTGTCTGCAAAAATTTATGTCTACCTGTAGATACCACTGCTGTCCTCTCATGTCCATTCTCTGCAGCTCAGGCTTCCTACCCCTGTTCTGGTATAAACCCTACTCTCATCTTCCAACTCTTTTTCTAGTCTCATTATACTTCTGGTCACTGTGCCAGGCTGAGAAAGCTGGGTCTGGTTAGCCTGGAGAAGAAAAGACTGAGAGGGAGTCTCATCAATGCTTAAAATATCTAAAGGGAGGGTGTCGAGGGGATGGGGCCAGAGTCTTTCCAGCAGCAGAATAAAGGGCAATGGACACAGACTGGAACACAGGAAGTTCCATCTGAACATGAGGAAAAACTTCACTTTGAGGGTGACCGAGCACTGTCACAGGCTGCCCAGAGAGGTTGTGGAGTCTCCTTCTCTGGCAATATTCAAAACCAGCCTGAATGTGATCCTGTGCAACCTGCCCCAGGTGAACCTGCTTTGGAGGACTAGAGGATTGGACTAGATGATCTCCAGAGGTCCCTTCCAACCCCTACCATTCTGTGATTCTCTGATTCTGTTCACAGAGAAAAGATTATATCTCAAATTCTCATAAAAAATATGGAACAGCATGATTTAATGAGATCTCATATTATTTATGCCTTTTCTAAGCTATACCACCCTAAACTTTGAGCTAACTTCAAAATAAAAGCTAAAATTTCATTTGACATGTAAATGAAGAAAGTATATTGTAGATGTATTAGCTTTCACCCTCTTCTTCCCCAAAATGTGAATGATCTTATTTGCAATGCTTGTTTATTCTTGCTCATTTCCAACAAGATTCTCAAAGTATCCTTGGATAAAAGCAGAAGAGAATGCCCCCCCAAAAGTTTTTAACACAATTCCTGTTAGGTTTAAAATACATCTTCCTTAAGTAGAAATTGTTTAACTTCTATTTGCATAATTCTGAACAGATTTTCCTTGCGTTTCTGCTGTAATTTTCAAGGAGGTCAATGGCAAAAATATGCAAATGCCAGAAAGCTTTGGTATTACCTCAGCAAGAGTGAAAGCCTGAATTTTATTTCAGTGACTTTCATGTGTAATTACAGCTCAACTTTCCTAACAGGAAAAATATAATTAAAATTAAAGTTCATAAGAGCCAAATACAAGCTAGTTAATCAAATGAAAACATCCCTGCCTTATAACGTTACCTTCTAAAATTACTGATAAAACATGAAAAGGAATGTTGACCTCTCACCTTTTGTTTCTTCAAACCAAACAATTTATTGCTTGTTCACCTCAGGAAGATTGGTTTCAGGCTTAAAAAGCAAAGATCTGTATTATGTAAATCATACTATCCAAGTTTTGCTGTTGTTGTTGTTCCTTTTTTCCCTCCAAGTCACCGAAGAAAACTTAGGAGGTGATCCATGGGCCGCTATCAGAGTAATTAGTACTCAATTAATCAATATACATTAATCAATATAATCAATTAACAATATACATTGTTATGTATACACTGATATTCATAGGTGTTGTGGGTTAACCCTGGTAGGCAGCTAAGCACCACCCAGTCGCTCACTTACTCCTCTCCAGCAGGATGGGAATGAGAATGAGAATCAAAAGAGTAAAAGCAAGAAATTACCCCCAGGTTAAGATCAAGACAGTTTAACAAATGAACCCAATCTACACACACAAACAGAGCAAAATAAGGAGTTCATTCACAACTTCCCATCGTCAGGCAGATGTTTAGCCATTTCCAGAAAAGTAGGACTTCATCACACTAACAGTTACGTGGGGAGGCAAATGCCGTAGCCACAAGTGTCCCCCTTCTTCCTTCTTTCCCAGCTTTTATTGCTGTGCATGGTATGGGATATCCCCTTGGTCAGTTGAGGTCAGCTGTCCTGGCTCTGTCCCCTCCCAGCCTCTTGCCCACCCCTACGCCTCCTCGCTGGCCGGGCAGAGTAACAGAAATGGCTGTGGTGCTGTGGAAGCAGTGCTCAGCAGTAGCTAAAACACTGGTGTGTTATCAACAATGTTTTGGCCACCAGTGTAAATGACAGCACTGTGCAGAATGCTATGAAGAAGAAAATTAACTCTGTCCCAGCCAGACTCAGTAGACAGTGGTTCCATACTCTGATTACACAGTTGTGGAAAATGAAACCTGTTGACTGCTTTGTAGCATAAATTAATGCTGTTACCTATACATAGATTTGGGGGATATATAATCACTCTTCTTGAGAAGAAAAATAAAATCCAAAAATATCAGTCTGTGGAATGTCCCCTGATGTAACTGTTACCTGCCTCTCCACTATTCAAAAACTACTAGAACCAGAAAGAGAAATGTAACTGTTTAATTTCCAGAGTACATTGATCCAATAATCAGAGTGTGTTATCACTCTCCTACTGCAGCTTGGTCTCCCTTGTTCAGTATAAAATAAAAAAAATCCATGCACCCCCACCCCAAACAGGAAGCAGTGTCTCTTCCCTCTGTTTAGACCCCACCACCCATCAGTGGGCGTGGTATCTGCTGAAGTTTTCTGAACCATGTGTTAATAGCTACTGATATCTGTGCCACAAACTCTGACAGCCACACAGCCTGCCTTGTACACAGCCGGGGCAGTGGTAAGGAAAAGCACAGGAATATCATGCCAAATAATAGCTCTATAGATGAGTGAATTGCAGCCGTTGAGCACTCTGTTACTCATGTAACCTCAGAGACCTCACTGCCATTCTTCATAGCCCCACATTTTGCTGTGCCCACGTACCCCGTGAGCCAGAGTAATGCCGACACGTGTATTAAGACTTACATACATAAGCAGATTACAGCCAGCTTCACTGATCGACCGAGAACGTAGGATAGTTTGATTTTGCTTAGGGCTCATTGACGGCGAGCAAAGCTGAACAACCCATGGGGTAAATGGGAAATGCTGCTGTTCGCCTGACACAGCATCACTTGCGAAACTGGGAGCTGCAGTGCACATCTTAGCTCTAAGATCTCAGGCCTTCTCCAAAGAAAAGACAAAATAAGGGAGCAATTTAAGAAGTAAGACACGAGAATATATCTGCACAGTACAAAGCCCTAAATCTGCTACATTTGAGATTGCCTTAGACTGACATCTTAAAAAATCTTTTCATAATTGCGTCTAACATGTTCTAACATGAATACCTTCTTTGAATATTTTAAATTATCTGCTTCCCTGGTCTCTCAGGTGGTGTACTTGATGTCAGCTGTAGGTTTAAATCTAAACAATAATGATAAATATTGCACATTTCCAGTCTGCAGAACAATAAATGTCAGCTGCACTCAGACTGTAACTCAAGACAATTAACTGGAAGACAAAAAATTGCTTTTTCTTTCCCCTGCTGCCAGAGCTGTAAACTCTTTGCCAAATTGCCTTTATAAGAATTTAACTTCCCTACTGATTAGTTTGACTCACATTAATTTAAAAAATATCTCCATTACAACTTACTAGGCTATAAAAATATTCCTTTTCCTAGCATGAAACCTTTGTGGTTTTTATTTTATTTCAGTTTAAAGGTTTGCTTTTTTTTTTTTTTTAATAAATAAAAATTTATGAAATCCCAATAGAAATAATGTTTCAACTCGATAATCTTCTCATCAAAATTTCCCTCTGGTATCTTAAGGCAGTTTTTAAGGGGAAGATTTTTTTCCTCCCCCAAACCTATTTATAGCCACAAAACTTATGCTTACAAAAGGAGAAAATGTTCCACTTTACCTATTCCAAATCTGAGCTACATTTGCTATTTCATTTTGAGACTATATTAGTCCTTTCTGACCATTCAAAGGAATAAAAAAAAAATTGTTTCCTGGCTGGTCATGGTCTTTTTTTTGTTGTTGTTTTTTTGTTTGTTTGTTTGGTGACTGAAATTATTCATTAACAAATTCAAACAGGCAATGCAATAATGTTTTGTGTGCAACTCTGCATAAAGCTAATAATCAGTGCTTTGGAATAAACAGAATGACAGTAGAGAAAATTCAAACCATAACTCCTGATAAACGAATACAGGACAGAGTTAGTGTGATGAGAAAAAAATTATTCAACTTTGTCATTCAAAGGAAGTGGTATAGGCACAGATGTACAGAAATCACCGTTTCAGTCTGGCATGCTGAAATCTTTGGAAATTGAGGAGGGAGACCAGCTAGAAGGAGTGGGCTAATTAGTTTGGACTGTAGGCTCAGAGGTGGGCTGGTTTCGTTGGCTGAAACTACCCAGCCCAGCAGAAGGCAGGGCAGGGGAAAGAGACTGAATGAGTTGGGAAAAAGTGGAGAGCTGATCAGGTCACTGGTTAGTTGAGTAATGTGGCATTAGATATTTTTTCTGTACTGGTATGCTAAACTGGGCAATGTCTTCTCAAAACTAATGATGAAGTGGTGCTTGCACAGCTGTTCACATCTTTTTAGGGCTATTTTTCTTTTTCTAGAAATAATATGGTAATGGGTTCAGAAGCTTCCCTTTCCAAGGTTTTCTTCATCTTAAGAGACAATGTGATTGTTTTGTAACATTAAGCTAGTGTGTATCTAGGAATAAAGTACCATGTATTTTACTGTCCTTTAAAGATAATTTGATTGGCTTCATTATCCTGCATTTACTACTTATCAAACCTAACTTGTAAATAGCAGTGTACTTCATCAACACTAGCAAAGCTTGCATAAATAACAAAGTTATGAGTCTAAAATGATAATTACCACTATCTAATGAATCACATAAATCATTTATAATGAAGGGAAATAAACAACAACTCAGAAATGAACACATTAATAACTTAGGGTGGGGTTATTTTCAAAAGCAATGAGTAGTTTAATTTATATGGAGTGTCCATAGACACTACAACTGGAATTCTATCAGTGAAATAATTAGTAGTTAATCTAAAGGGATAAACATATCTAGCAGAGTCCAAATTGAAAAATGACTATTAAGCCAATCATTAAACTAAGAACATTACTACAAAATTAAGGTAAATGACCAATATGGTTATAAAGAAAATTCAACATCTTGAAGAGATCATTTACCAAACATAGCATCTCTCAGTCCCCTACCAAGCACTCCAAAATGATTTAAAAAAAAAAAAAAAAAGTTCCCAAATGGGAAATGGAATGTATTTAAATAAAAATTTGCATATTGACAAGAGAGAAATAATAATACAGAAAACCCCAAAACAACAAAAAACAACAAACCCCCACCCCCCCCAAAAAAAAAACAAAAACCAAAACCAAAACCAAAAACAAAACAAAAAACAAACAAAAAAAAACAACAAAAACAACAAACCCCTACCCCTTGGGATTCTCTTTGCCATAGTTCCATTTAGGTTTGTTGGGTGAGTATAATCTGGGTATGATTTTAGCTGACAGAGGTTTTGGGTCAGAGCCATAATGTGGCATAATGATGGTAATTGAGAATAGCATCTATCTTCCTCAGTTAGGTGAAGAGATGGTAACCAGATATATACAACTACAGTAATGATATTGAATGGACGGCATTTCAAATATACATTTTTAATGTGTGTAGAGAAACCAGTTTTAATGTATATTAAAAGATAACTGGGTTTTCAAAGCATTTATGGATATTCAAAAGGAAACACTAAAGTAGTTGTGCTGCTTTTGGCTGGGAAAGAGTTAATTTTCTTCACAGTAGCTAGTACGGGGCTGTGGTTTGGATTTGTGCTGAAAACAGTGTTGATAACACAGGGATGTTTTCGTTACTGCTGAGCAGTGCTTACACAGAGCCAAGGCCTTTGCTGCTCCTCACACCACCCCACCAGCGAGGAGGCTGGGGCTGCACAAGGAGTTGGGAGGGGACACAGCTGGGACAGCTGACCCCAACTGACCAAAGGGATATTCCATACCATATGACGTTATGCGCAGCCTATAAAGCTGGAGAAGAATAAGGAAGGGTGGGATGCTCGGGGTGATGGCATTTGTCTTCCCGAGTAACTGTTATGTGTGACAGAGCCCTTCTTTCCTGGAGATGGCTGAACACCTGCCTGCTGATGGGAAGTGGTAAATTAATTCCTTGTTTTGCTTTTCTTGCTTGAACGGCTCTTGCTTTACCTATTAAACTGTCTTTAGCTCAACCCATGAGTTTTGTCACTTTTAGTCTTCCAATTCTCTTCCACATCCCACCAGGATGTAGTGAGTGAGTGGCTGCGTGGTTCTTAGTTGCCAGCTGGGGTTAAACCATGACAGTAGTAGAACATTTTTAACTTAAGTATCTCGAAACATTACAATGTGAATACTTTGCTAGAGTCTCTAAACAATTAATAGTATAGGATTGCTATATTACATGCAATAATTTAGCTTATTATGTGTGTGACAAAATTGTATATTTAGAACACTAAAAAATCTATCTTATTCTGATTCACTTGTATTTATTAATATTTGTGAATACTCATTATTGGATTTATTGTGTCCTTATCTATTTTAGCTATAAACCTTATCAACTTTCTGTAGTACTTTGGCTTAGTAGCCATTAAAAGATCAGGTTTCTTGAAATACTGCATGTTACTATTTACTTGAAATCATAAATGGATTCATCATATTCTAGTTCAAATTAGACAGGTGATCATAATGTGTAACTCAGTCAATCTGTTAGAAAAGAATCGTCAGGTATTATATAGTTCCTGGTGACTGTTGAAATATCAAGGAGCTCTCTTCAAGGTGTGAAATCACAGTTAGGCAGATTGAGAAATTTCAGGGGTCTTGGAGAGCATGAGCAAGTGTGTCAGTGCTACTCTGACCTTTCTGTCACTTCAGTCCAGACAGCATGGTGTAAGTAGGAGACTGAAGGCAACTCTCTGAAACATATAAAGTGTGGAGATCTGGAGTAACTGAGCAAATCCCATAGAAGTGCATTACACTAGTCCAGTTGAAACAACACTGATTTTGTGAGCTTCCATTGCAGTGATGACCAACTCACCATTTCTACTTTCCAGCTCCAGTCATAAGCTGCCAGACTTTGTTGCTCAGGACAAAGTTAATCAAGGTTTTCACTGGGTATAGGATGTTGTTGATGCTTTGTTTTACTTTTTCTTCACCCAGTTCAGCTCTTTTGTCGTAAACAAGAATACTTGTAGGTGTTATTTAAAGATAAGTGTAAGAAACATATGAAGTATNGGGGGGGGGGGGGAAGACATTTAGATGTTAGGGTCATGGCGTTAATACAAAAATGTAAAATATAGAACACTTTTTTTTCCCTCCAGCACTGGAGGAAACTCCTTTTTAAAAAAACAGGAGAATAAAGATCTCAGCTTACAGGGTAACTGAGCCTCTATGTTTTAGCACCCAGTAAGTGTCAACAGATAAATTAATATTGGCAGAGGAGAATGATTGACAACATGTCCAAACAATTCACAAAACACAAAGGGGCATACCACTGTCTGTAAAATCCTTATGACTGCCAGATGTCATTCAGGCTTGTACTTCATAGCTCATGACAAACACTATTTTTTTCCTGTTCAGTAAGATAATATGAATTTGTAACTCTAGTCGCAATTACCAGCATTAAAAGTAATAATGATCTTTGAATTCTATGTAAGTTATTTTTGATATCAAGTGAACTAATGAAAGCTGACTGTCATTTCTAATACACCATATTTCTGATAATAAATGTAACTACACTGGTGAAAATTTGATTAAGATAAATACCCATCATGTAATCCATTATCTCAGTATAAAAATATTTCAAAAGAAAATGAGTCTTTATTCAAAAGACCTCAAAATGGCTTAACTGGGTACAAATAAATAGGCTTTTTGTGAAGCTTCCAAGGACAAAGCTTATTTTCACCCCGATGAGTAAGTTATATTTTATTTTAGTATTACCTCTACCGTTCACTCTAAAGATCTGTCCTTATTCCTTCTCAAAGAACCTTTTTGGAAATTAGTGAGGACCTGATCAAATGTGACATTTTTTTCAGTTCATTCTCATCATTCAGATCAGTGGTCAGTGCACAATGATTTAGTCGTACTTTTTCTTATGAAAGTTTTTTGTTCTATTACAGCATCTAATGGATGAAATGTTCTAAAAATAAATTCTCTCCCTAATTTGTGACATTTTAAAATCTATATAAATTGTTCGGTACCAAAAAGGTTGGTGTCTGATGTAGCAATCTAGCTGTCATGCCACTGTAAATACATATTTATTGTTATATTAATCACTTCTAAAGGTTTCTGTGCTTTAAAGAACACACATTAGTTTTGCACTATATACTGTGGGGAGAGAAAACGTCACCAAAAAAATTGTTCATAGGGATAAGAGGTATGATGTTAGCTTATTTTTGCACTTCCAATGCTATTAGAAATGATAGAGAACTCACAGTTTCAGTTACACGAGGACCAGATGGCTCTGCTTTGGGATAGTAAGAAATACAATCCCAAGACAGCATTCAGCAGATGTCTAGGCAACAGCTCCAGCTGACCAGACAGGTTTGCTCTTTCTCCACTACACACCCAGCTAAAGCCAGGAACAAGGACAAGGGAATAAACTACAAAAGGTATGGCTACCAAGCAGAGAAAAATATTTAAAGACTTCAAACAAAGAAACAAAAAAATTTCCAACCATCAAATCCATTCTACTTGTGATTTTCTCTTTTTTTTGAGATGAAAGGAAAGGATAGAAAAATGGCATTGGCAGAGAAGTATTTGGATTTTCTTTCTTAATAAGAGAGAAAAGAATATTTTATTCTGATGTAGGTGCTTATTTCCCGGTCGCCTGCAGTAACTGAATTTAGATAACTACAGCTGCTGCTTTAATTACAAATATATTGTCCATGTCTAAGTAATATTCCAAACAGGTCTTCAGCAGGCTAAAATCAGCATGTCTGTTGAGCCCAACAGCATTTTTTGGTTTTAAACTATTTGAGGATCTGCTGACACCACTTATATTTAGTTTCTGATTGGTTGTAATTATATAATCAATGAAGAAAAGACAGGTTGCAGTTTTATTTCTGTGGCTGACATTATGAAAGAAATCAAAACCTAAATAACATAACAGCTAGAATACTGTAGAGGCATTAAATAAAAAAAATAAAAAAAAAAAAAAAAGAGGGAGATTTTGCAGTTAAGACTAAAACCCAAGAGACTTGGTTTTACTCACAATCTTCTTACTTATTCACTTTGTAACTCTGAGCAAGTTGTTCCCTTCCTCTCCATTTCGTTTTCCGTTACTATTGGACATGTAACAGATAGGATGAGGGCAAAATTAAGTTCAGTAGGGTGTATATCTGCTTGTCCCTTCCCAGTCCAGCTATGTCTCATGAAAGCCTTGGATACCCATCAAGCTCCTCTTGCTCTGTGCTTCATATCATGGTTTTCATGGAAAGGCAACACGAGCGCATCTTCCAGGGGGAACTCATGAAGTATTGATCTAAATGAGCTCAGTAACTGCAACCTTGGGATGGCTTAGATGCAGGTGAATATGCTTTGAGAATTTTCATTGGAAATATGAAAGGGATAATAGTTTAAGTATGCCCCACCCATTAAAAATGCAAGTTGTTTTTGCTGAAACAGAGTGTAATATTGTTCTTCCTGTTCTCTGTGCAGAAATAACATCACAAAGTATCTCTGTGGCAGACCTTTCATGGCAATCCTACTGAAAAACTCAGGGGTGAAAGAACCATGGATAACAAAACATTTCCTTACTCTTATTGTTGGTCCTTCCAAAAAAATCTGAAATTTTTTGGCAGTCCCTCTACAAAATTATGCAATTTCCACTTGCCATCTTTGAAATTCAGTTTTCTTTGTAAAAGTTTGACACCGTTTGTTAGTAGTAAACTCTTATTTGTACATTTTCTTTGGCAGAAAAATTAAATCACCCTTGAGCTCTGGATTTTATTGCTAAATTGCCTTATGAGGAGGGATCATTCCAGTCAGACTTGTTTCAGCTTCCTAAGCCATCTGTGGTTAGTGGTGTTACACACACAGGATTTGATCCTCATCTCACATGTATAGACACATATTACATCAGCATGATTGATTCCTAAATTTGAAGTGGTATCCCATCCCAACAATTTAGACACTCTAATTGGAGTGATTGAACCATAGGCGTAAACCCCCCCAAAAGTGACATCTTTCTGACTAGGTGAGACTTTACCAAATGTATTTATAAACCGTATCTTACACAGAAGCAATTGTTTGTCAATATTTGTAGTGTGTTTGATATTTAATATTCACAAACACCGTAAATGTATACATCTATGTATATGCATTGTGATGTAGCTATCGTCTGATTTTATCTGTTTAAAGACTCCCATTGACCTCAGTAAATTCTTGAGCCATACAGAAACAGTAAGGACTGAGATGGCAAATGTCACACAGGATTGTAAATTGCAACAACAACAAAAAATATTTATGCATACAAAGCATTGCATCAGCAATCTTTATAATGTCTTTCAAGGCCTGTGGGATCAAATTTGTCTGGGCAGGGGTCAAGCATTTGCCTACACTCCCTGGGTGCAGTTGGGCTTTTCACTTTTCTGGTAGAGAGATAACTTTACTGTCACTGTCTTTAGATCATATTTTGGTTTCTGTGATCCCACCATTCCTTCTCTTCTTTCTTTCTCCCACTGTCCCTGACCAACAGAAAATGAGATGGGCAGTTGTCCCGTTTTCTACAATACCACCATCCCCCAAAGTACAAGTCTGGAAAACCCTGAAAAGAAAATTGCAGATCTTGGATTATTTGAAATATTGGGCATGCTTGTTAGGGGAAGAAAAGAAACAGTCGAGGCAGTGGTTTATTTACAGAAATTTGGATTCCGACTTTTACAGGAGAAGATATGATAAAGAGATGCTGCTCAGTAAACTTTCCTATTTTTTTCTGACAGTAAAACTGAGGCAAACATAAGCACATAAAGAAATCAGTGCTGATTTAGCCCGGTGTTCCCTTGAGGAGCTTAAGACTGAGAGACAGATAAACAGCAAAACAGGACAAGAGCCTATCTCAAATTCTCACTTGCCTTTCAAACAATGTTTCTCCTTATTTGTTCACTTTTATAACCAATTTTATTTTTATTATTATCCCTGTCTTCTCATACTTCATATGGCCTGCGAAAATCACCAGTGAATTAATAAAAGTGGGAGAAAAATTTCCAGGCAGGAAACAATCATGCAATTTAAATTCTAAGCCAGTGGGTTGCAGAATCACTGGTAATCATAGATTTTGTTAGCACAATTTATTCCACGTAAACTCCCAAAGGAATGTAGGAGGAAGTACCTGAACTGTCTTTCAAGTTTTTATGTAATATTGAGAATATATATGAAACTTAACCTACTCTTTTCAATAAAAAAGAGTTCTGATCAATTTACTTAAGTTTCCTCCCCTGTGTAGAGGAGCCCTATAGCATATAAAGAGCAATTTAGACATAGCTGGATTTTGCTCCTCTCTTTGGTAAATTTGTATATTACCATACAGTACTTACTTCTGCGTTCCTGAAATTACCTGTAGGAGGAGAAGCAAGGTCAGGTGCCAGATTCACCCCTGTGGGCATAGAGAGGCATTCATACAGCAGCATGGCTTCAGCACACGCAGAGCTGTTAAGGGGCAGGCGTTGTGTGGGGACAAGGGTATGAGAGCTGTTGTGGAAGGCTGGGTTGCCTGAACATCGCAAACACATCGAGGACCAGAAGTAGAGGCTGCAGCTGGGACACTGACAGCATGGTGGAACAGTAGAGAGAGTGGTGTGTTGGAGTTATTGGCCTCCCCACCATTTAGGTTTATGTGACTTCCGTTTTAATAATTTGAAGTTAAAATTAAACAGGAAGAAATAAGCTAATTATGATAGCTAGTAGTAATTAATCACGTGTTTGAAGGTATGCTGCCACTTAGTTCAAGAGTTCTGTTTAGTCATAGAATGGCTTAGAAGGGGTCAAGAAGGACTAGATTAAACCCTGGTTTCTGCCAGGCAATGTTGCTAATCTTAATGAGGCAATCAATATATGTGTATAATCTTACTTCTTAACAAATATTTTTCAGAGCTGATCTTCTTTCAGTCACTAGGCCTTTTTGTATTTAATTATTTTTTCTTCTTTATTAGGGCATGATTTAACAGATCTTCACAATAAACTCAAGTCCCATATTACTTACAACATTCTGAAATACAATTTAATAGTAATTTTGAAAAGTATGTCACTATGTCAGAGTCCTCCAGCAAGATTACTCTGGATGTAGGCAGGATTTTTTTTTTAAAAATGCAAACCTGATGGGAAAAAAATCTGCAAGTAAGCAAAGATTTTTTTGTCTGAACTACACAGACAGGCACAGCAGAATTTTGAATTAGTTCTGTTTGCAGGTCAACAAGAAGCACTAGTTCATTTCAGCAAGATTCACTTTGTTAAAAATTGCAGCTAATTGCCATCTTTCAGCGTGACCCTCAGGTATAAGTGATGTGAGATGTCAGTAAACTGTATGTATCACTTGCCCTTTTTCCAGATAATGCCACAAGAGTAATATATACCATATTAGAACGGGAAATGCTTCTCCAGCCCTGTTTAGCAGTGGGCTTCTTTTCTGGGTAGGGTGATATTCTTCACAAACACAGTTCCTGGAAGGCTCAGCAAAGATTCATGTAGATGCCAACTGTTACCATACATTTTATAACTTTATTGTTTGCTGGAGCATGAAAGATCTAACAGGTTGCAAATGATCATCCCTGTAGATAGGAATTGATTAGAAAATTCACAACTTGAGGCCTGTTGTTGGGGAATTACTGTACAATGTCATTCACTTGAAACCAAGTGAGTTTTGCTATAAATGAGCGAGAGAAGAAATATTGGGCTTTGTGAGAGCTAAATTGCATTGCATGGTAGCAGTCAGCCTGTCAGTAAATGAGATTAAAGCAATTCCTATTGTATAGATCTGTCCAGAAACATAATCTAAGAGAAAATGCTTAGATGAAAACTGTAAAAACTGCAGTTAAACTGTAAATCTAATCATCATCGATTGGCTGAAACTTCAGGTTTTGTGCACTAAATTTTTTTTCCTTTTTTTTTTTTTTTTTTTAATACTTCTTACAGTAGGACTTGGAGGGAGCAAAAACACAATCATCATTGATTTTTCTTTTTAATCTAGAGCCTACAAATATTTACAGAATTACGATTCCTTTCTTTTTTTCCTCTGTTTCTAATTACTTCCTTTCAAGACCTTCTTTAGTGTCAGCATCCACACATAGTAAGCTTGTATAGTCTTCACAGTACCAATATTGTCAGATTTATGTTTTGATTACACTATAACAGGTCAATACTTTTGTCATAAAATATTTCTTTTTTTTGTAGGAATGTTAATCACAACATTGAAATTTGACATTAATAAGAGAAAGCATAAACATAATTTTAACTGCATGAATTATACTCACCTGTGTAGTGAGTTTGTATCTGCAAAATAACATCAAGGTTGTAGAAGGTTTTCAGTAGTAGACCAGCTTTGTGCTTTACGGATTTTTAAATCATTGTTCTAAGTTTCTCTATGTGAATATATTACATAGTTGATTCTTTATTCCAATATTATATGTGCAAGTTGCAAATTCAGTATGCAAAAATCCGAAAGTATCCAGAATTAACAATGACCCTTCAACATTAATTTGCTCTCCTGCAGCTGAGCCAAATAAGAGAACATATCACATGATTTTTCAGTCATGTTATAAATAATAATGATATTTTTTTCCTTCCTTTATTCATTCTGCTTCCTGCATCGGAGGATGTAAATAAGTGTAATTTAAGATTAGAATAAAATATAGAGTTGTCTTCTGGGAAATATTGAGCTGTGTTCTTGGCTTTGAAAGTATGGCATAATGGTCATCAGAACATAGGTGAATATAGACATTTGACATATTCATTCCAAAAATTAATGTGACTGAAAAAAAGAGATGTGAATCTGCCAAATCAGTGGGCTATGTTTAGCTTGTGTCATCCTGTGTTGGCTGGAGAATAGTCTGAAGTGGTGGACTAACACAGAGACAGAAGTAGAGTGTTGCATGGTGCTACAAGATGGGCTGATGGAATTGATCATCTTGATCAATGTATGAGCCAGAAATAGGATGACAATGTTTTATATACCAGAAAAACTGGAGTAAGAAGGGACTAATATCTGCCATAAATTACAGCAGATTCAGGAACAGCGAGTCGAAGAAAACATACAGAAGGAGCTGGGTCTCCCAGATGCTGAAGACCTAATTGCCGTTCTCCTGCTTTTTTGAGTACTGCCTAGCTTGCCCCTTCTGAAAGTCATAAAGCGGTACTTAGGCCTCAGGCTTTTTTCCAAGCATCATTTGACCTTTGAGGCAGTTTATGTGATGTCTGTGAATAACAGATATTTCTAATTGGTGGCAGATCTCTTGTAAAGACTGTTGAAAGTGAAGGGGAAATTCAAATCACAATGTTAATTTGTGGTAGAGGAATGATTTGGCATGGAGGGCAAAAAGACCCAGCTGTGGGAGGTTTTAAACTAGCTGGAAGCAGAAACACCAGAGGAAGAAGGACTCCATGTAAGAGACTCCCTTTGCTGATGAGATAAGAAACAGCCACAGCATTGTCTTGTAAGGATCATGGAGAGCAAGCGCTCAGGGGTTATTTTTAGTCAGCAGAACTGGCTCTCAGGGATGAACTGGACACCGGCTAAGGTACCTGATTTCTATGCTGGTATAATTGGTGTGGATGCAGACAGATGTAAGGCATTGGCTTGTGCTGTGTCTTTACAGACTCCTTGGGGAACCACTTATGGCAGTAAGAGTCTATCCAAAGCATTGTTCATTAAATGTCTTTATATTTAAGCACAAACGTGTTTAATTTGCCTCAAGAGGTAAAATAAAAGTTCCCCAACAAAAGCCAGTAATACATACTTCGTTGACTTCAAAGGTTTTAGAGGTCAGGCTTTGGCAACCAAACCAAGCAAGTCTTTGGGCATGAGAATAGGCTAGTTTGCTTTACAGTAGCCTGTCACATGTTTAAATAGAAATAAATACCTAAGTGATCTATTATGTTAGGAAAGCTGTACAGAGCTTTGAACAAACACTGCCCTATTCTCCTTCACTGAAGAAGGTGGTTGTCACTATGTCAATGTAGTTGGTGAGAATTCAGAGCAGTTCCTCTCTACAAGGAGAGGACCAATGCTTAGTTGAAATCTGGTGACCACCTTACCAATTCAACACTTGACATTTGATAATGTTTATAAAGTCATGAAAACATGGCTTTTCTTATGTCATTCAAAGTATTAATTTCATCAGGCCACCCACATGCAATAAAATACGTAACATGAAAGAGAATAATAGTTATTAAAGTACACTGTACTTTGTTTCTGAATTCCTTTTATCAGTCAAATTAAATATATAACAGGAAAAGTACACTGATTTTTTTTAAGTATAAATTATGAGATATTCTGCTGAAAGTAGGGAGATAATTTTGTGCCAATATTATTGCTTTTCTGTATTCTTTTGCCAATTTATTATATTCCTTCTGTTTCAGCACCGAGCCACAAAGGGAAAGACTGAAAAATCTGAAAGAGCTTATATTTTCATTCACACATTGTTGTCAATATGGTTCACTATTAAACTGTAGTTTTAAAATTTAGAAGAAATTTATTAATGGCCATTTTAGTTGTGCCTTAACTTAATGCAGGTATCTTAGTGCATTGCTGGAAAGTTAAATTTCTTTCCAATTATCAGAAACAGAGAGGCAATAAAAAGTAACAAACACAGTACTGAAAATAAGAAAATCTCAGAAACATTTTTCTGGTGTGGTTTTCTAGCCTCAGTTTAAATGTTCCCAAAGTAGTCTTACAACTGAGAAGAAATGCTGAAAACCATTTGTAATCATCAGCAAGTAGAAAAGAAGCTGAATAACAGTCAAACAGGCAAAATGTCTCCTGCTACTTGAGAACAGGCTTTTCAACTAAAATAACAGTCAGATGCGAACTGAATATTCACAGTATCCTTTCTGCTTGAACAAAAGCAACAGGAGGTCAAGATTAATTTCCAGGACAACTTGATATTTTTTAATGTACTTTTATAAATCCAACTAATAGAAGACTTTTCACCAGTGATGACAACAGCCTCTGCCGTGTAGTACCTGTAGATGCCCAAATACACTAAACTTGTCTGCCTCTTTTCCATTGTACCTCAATGCTGTCTTCCCTAGCAGTTTATCAGGACAAAAATACCCTTCACAGAAAATTAAGGCAAGCAAATGAATGTGCAAGCCTCATGAGGTTCAACAAGGCCAAGTCCAAGGTCCTGCACATGGGTCAGCGCAATCCCAAGCACAACTACAGGCTGGGTGGGGAATGGATCGAGAGCAGCCCTGAGGAAAAGCACTTGGGGGCATTGGTGGATGAAAGGCTCAATATGACCCAGCAATGTACACTTGCAGCCCAGAAAGCCAACCATGTCCCGGGCTGTATCAAAAGAAGTGTGAGCAGCAGGTCAAGGGAGGTGATTTTGCCTCTCTACTCCACCCTTGTGAGACCCCACCTGGAGTACTGCATCCAGCTCTGGAGGCCTCACTGCAAGAAAGACATGGAGCTGTTGGAAAGAGTCCAGAGGAGGGCCACCAAGTTGATCAGAGGGCTGGAACACCTCTCCTGTGAGGACAGGCTGAGAGAGTTGGGGTTGTTCAGCCTGGAGAAGAGGAGACTCCGGGGAGATCTAATTGCCACCTTCTGGTACCTGAAGGGGGCCTGCAGGATAGATGGAAAGCAACTGTTTGTCAAGGACTGTAGTGACAGGACAAGGGGTAATGGGTTTAAACTGAAGGAAGGTAGATTTAGATTAGATGTTAGAAAGAAATTCTTCACTGTTAGAGTGGTGAGGCACTGGAAGAGGTTGCCCAGAGAGAGGCTGTGGAGGCTCCATCCCTGGAAGTGTTCAAGATGGGGTTGGATGGGGCTTTGAGAAGCCTGGTCTAGTGGAGGGTGTCCCTGCCCATGGCAGGGGGTTTGGAACTAGATGATCTCTGAGGTCCTTTCCAACCCAAACCATTCTATGATTCTATGATTCTATGAAATACAAGAATAGAGAGCAAAGCAGAAACATGTTGGGATTACTTTGATTATTTTTTTTTGTAGTTGTAACACCCAAAATATGAATAAAACTGCATTGTACTGACAGATTTTTTGTGACTAGCTCTTCAATATCACAATATAGTATAGGACTTCAGTGCTGATGAGACATTAAACACCTCAACTGTCTTGCTGTAGTTACTGCAAGCTTCTCAGCTCAGTTCTGCCCCTAGACCCCTAGCATGCCCTACAGCTGGCATTGCTAGTGTCAAGACTCATAACTTTCTCTCTCACAAACTCTGTCACCAGAGGACTGTTTAAGAGCAGACTCCCTGCTCAAATACTCTTGAAAACAGTTTAATTTAGTTTCTGTTATCAGCAGAAATTTTTATCATCCTTCTCTCAATGTTTGTAACTGAACATAGACACATACTTCAAACAGCCTGTATACCAGGCCAGTTTTCACTACAAATAGACCAAAGGTATCCTTAAATATGATGTACTTATCTCCAGTTTGCTTGGGAGACAGAGAAGATGAGCCTACAAAAGGAAAAGAACTTCACAGATTCACAGAATCACAGAACAGTAGGGGTTGGAAGGGACCTCTAGAGATCATCTAATCCAACCTCCCTGCTAGAGCAGGATCACCTAGAATAGGTTGCACAGGATCACATCCAGGCAAGTGTTGAATATTTCCAGAGAAGGAGACTCCACAACCTCTCTGGGCAGCCTGTGACAGTGCTCGATCACCCTCAAAGTGAAGTTTTTCCTCATGTTCAGATGGAACTTCCTGTGTTCCCGTCTGTGTCCATTGCCCCTTGTCCTGTCATTGAGCACCACTGAGAAGAGTCTGGCTCCTTCTTGTAAACATCCACCCTTTACATATTTATAAGCATTGATCAGATCCCCTCTCAGTCTTCTCTTCTCCAGGCTAACCAGACCCAGCTGTCTCAGCCTCTCCTCATAAGAAAGATGCTCCAATCCCTAATCATCTTTGTAGTCCCATGCTTATTATGCTTTTCTGACTCTGCTAATTTGTATCTTAGTCCTCAAACATCCATGCTTGGCAAATTACCATTTGGATTTTTGTCAGTTGGAAGAGGATACATGAAGCTACGTAATGCACATGAAAGTAACATTTTGTATTCAGGAAACTATAATATTTGGGAATTTATTCAGATTCTATTTGGATTTAGATCCAAATACGGAGAAATTATGAATTATATTATGAAAATAGTCTTTTGATTTAAGTTTCCCTTTGCATCAAACACAATACGCAGTGCTACTTAGTAATTTTTATTTGGCAGACTTCGACTTGGAATGTGAAATAGACAACGCAAGGAAGAGGGCAGTACTGCTTCTTTAGCACAGCCGCATGTTCTTTCATTGGCATTACATTACATTTGGTCACAATAGTGCACAGCTACTGCCAGAGCAGACTAAGCAACAGCATGCTCAGTTGATGAGATATGCCAATTACAGAATCAATTTTTCTGTCATTATAACTCCACTGGTGAGCATCGGGTATGCTGTTTCAGGGGTTTGAGTATTCCGCAGCGTGATTAATCAAAATAAGTGATAACTGACCCATGATTAAAAATTAATTAAAATTAAGACTATTAATTACACTTCCTCCAAAAGCGAAGAAATAAATAACAGGTGAAGTAATAAACAGTACTGAATACATTCTTGACCTACAATTGGTCTTTGCATACTTCTGAATATTGTCCTATTAAGATCCCTTAAAAAAACAAACACAGTGCAATGCTATGAGGGAATGTGGGGAACAATTAGAAAAAGTGGTCATGGGAGGCAGGAATATAAAGTTCTTCTGAAAATGCAGTGTAACAAAGAAAATATCAAAGAACTGTCAAGAGACAAATGCTAGTCTAAACAGAAAAGAGTAATGAGGTAAAGGAAATATGTCTCATAGAACAATAATTTCTGAAGGAAAGAAAAAGCAAAGAATCATTCTACTGAGATTTGACTACATCAGGGAACTGTGTGAGATATTAGATTATTAGGTACAAAGGCTGTAGGAAGGACAAACAATGGTAGGAGGAATGATAATCTTTCTAAAGAAATAAATGACTTATTCACCAACCAGACTGAAACCTGGCTGTTGGTATTCCTCAGAGCCCTATTCCAAGAAAAATAGTGTTTGCTGTTCACAATAATTTCTCAGCCAAAACTTGATTTTACTGCTTTGCTTAAGCATTTTTCATCATTTATTTAACATCTCCCAGTCTCAGCTGTTTTTTCTTTGAATAACTAGTCAACATGATCCAAACAATAGATTGGAAACCTGAAAGCATTTTATGTACACAGTAAAATACATATTTCACTGGAATAATGTGAAAGAAATTAAGACTGGCTAAACAACAGAAAAATATTCTTGACTTTGATTGTAATGTCTTCTAAAGAAATATTTTCATTAAAGTAAATTAAATCCTTGACACTCCCAAAGGTCTGTTTGTACCAATTTAAGATTGATACTGCAGTAACATGGTGAGTCAAGACAACTTGTGAACAATATTTAAAGGTCAGATCCTGTTTTCTCAAAGTTCAGTAGTAAAAATTGGTAATGTAGCAATGTATTCTGGGTTCAGTGGGTAGTTCTCTCTAAAGCTCAAAGCCGTACAAAGTTCAAGGAGCTCAACAGTCTTAAGCCCTAGTTACCTAGCAGAGCACATGCTTTGTGCACAGTAACCAAACCTCAGGCAGCATGGATCCTCTTACAAGGATAAGATCCATATTGTGTGAGATGGAGCTTGCTTGGAGGCTTGTCTGAAACCATGGAACAGTTGCTCCTAGACAGCAAGTCCAACACAAAACATGAAGTACAAGGTGCTGTCCTTTGGCCTGTCTTCTCCATGGTAAACACAGAACAAGCACGTTGCTTGTTCTTTCATCCTTCTCCTTCTCCTCCCTCTCCTCTGAATATCAGAAAAAATAAGTAAATGACATCTGGTATGAAAGTATAGAAAAATAAGAATGTATATATGGAAAAGCCTTTAGTGTTTTAGTCTTTCAAAAATCCTGAAAAACTAAAAATACTGAGGGGGGGAAAAGGGAGGAGGAGGGAGAATACCTACACAAGCTCTAAAATGTGCCTCTTTCAAACGTGATTTTTATGAGTTCATTAATGTCTGCAGCTTGGGTGATATATGCTTTTGATACCTCTGAGCATCAGTGAAAGTGATTTAGACATTTGAATTCAGAGTAACTTTAGGCTCCAACCTTGAATGTTGGATCAAGTATCATATTAAAATAGATGAGACTTTGTAGGCTACAGAAAAGGAAAGGTTAATGAAGAAATAGTTATGTTTCTCTATAGATTCTCCATGAAATATTTTTTATTACTGTTATTAAACACAGAATCATAAACCTTTTGNCTCCAGCACCTCAATGTCTTTCTTGGAGTGAGGGGCCCAAAACTGAACATGATTCAAGGTGCAGCCTCACCAGTGCCGAGTACAGGGTGACAATCCCTTCCTTTGCCCTGCTGGCAGCACTGTTTGTGACACAAGCCAGGATGCTATAGGCTATCTTGGCCACCTGGGCACACTGCTGGCTCATATTCAGCCAGCCATTGACCAACACCTCCAGGTCCTTTTTTGCTGGGCAGCTTTCCAGCCACTCATCCCCAAGCCTGTAGCGTTGCATGGGGTTGTTGTGACCTGAATGCAGGACCCGGCAGTGAGCCTTGTTGAACCTCATACAATTGGCCTTGGCCCATTGATCCAGCCTGTCCAGACCTCTCTGTAGAGCCTTCCTACCCTCAAGCAGCTCATCACTCCTGCCCAACTTGGTGTTGCAGTTAGTTCTGGCAGAAATAAAGCTGGTAGCAGTCTGCATGTGCCACACATAGTGCTTTGTCAAGTAAAAACACAAAATATCTAGTGCATCTGCTAAACTTATAGAAGACACACAGTGTAAGAGACACTCACAGTATGAACATAACATCCAATGCTTATTTATTTATACTATAATGAGAAAGTTCCCAACCAGCTGGTGTGACCAAGCCTCAGGAGCCATCAGTGACATGGCTGGAAATTGATCAGGCTTTTGCTAGCTGGAAATAGAAAAACTAAACTAAAAGAAATAAAACAACCTTCCAAATTTAGTAGAATGGAATGTATTCCTCAATCGTCTCTTGAATGCTGGAGAAAACACAGAGCACTTCAAATAAACATAGCATGACTTCAATTTTTAAATAGAAGAATCATAAAAAGAGTATATTGATTTTTGCAGACATTTAAAGAGTGGAAAAAAAAAAATCTTTCTTCACACATATTCATGTACCATAGTTCTCCTTTCTATATTATCCATATGTTTCCTAACCATGGGGGAAGTTGCAGCTACATTAAAACAAGAGTTGAGGCACAATCAGAATTTCATATGATTTTTTTAGAACTTGTGGATATTCTTTGTTTTCTATGATTTATTTTGGTTTTGCTTTTTTTTTTTTTTTTTCAGAAGCAAAATGAAAATATGCAGAGATTGTTCTTTAGCTGCTGTTCTGGCACTCGATTTAAGTATAATCTTTTTCTGCCTTCATAGCTCACATATTTAATATCAAAGTCTACTTGTTGCCTTCTCCATTCTTATAGTTAAGGATGTATACAGTCATGCCTACTACTTCTTCTGAGTCCTCATATTTTAAAGTATTTAAAAGCTACTGTAACTCCCTTGCTATTATGGATTAAACCCCTTTGGCAGTCGTAAGCAAAAATAACTACCCCATATGTGTGCACACCTTTCAACCATTCTGACCATTCCTTCCTAAGCCATTTGGAGACACGATGTGGTGCTGACATGTAAGTTTCATTTAACCTCTGTCTCAGCTATAAAGCTCTCACACTGGTGTGACTGCACATCATTTAGCCTAACTGGAAGTAAAACCTTATGGTTTTGTTGCTGATGAAAACATAGGTGATGTTTCTGATATGACTGTTATCAACCATAGAGATACACTTATTTATCTGTAGCTACGCTGTCTAGAGCTTCAGTGACTTCTTCCTGAGGGGCTTACAGAGTGATTTGAGAAAGGCAGACTGCACTTTTAATTAGCCCTGTCACTGAAACCTCACAAAAGTGACACTAAAGTTTGTTTTGTTTTGTTAGTATTCCAAAGCGGGTAGAGCAAGTCCCCAGAGTCCAGGTAACCTGTGGCAACTTAGCCCAAAGACTTTTGTTCTAGTTAATAACAGTTAGCTTCTCTAAAGAGTATACTGAGTTACAGAAGGCCTCTTAGAAAAATCTGAAAAAGAGACAAAGTGTTGAAACACATGGAGAAAGGAAATCCATAGCAAGGATAGCTATAGCACAAATTGGAGGATGATTTAGGATGAAAAGAAGTCCCAATGAATCAAAAAAACCCACCCCAAATAACAACATGGTTGTTTGTGGTGGGGTTTTTTTTGGTTTTTTTTTTGTTTGTTTGTTTGTTTGTTTGTTTGTTTTGTTTTTTTTGTGCAAATACTCTTTCTCGTAGAATGGCCTATGCTGTGATAGTAAAAGGCTGACAGGTGCTTACTGTCATATCCAAGTCTTTAATCTCTGAAGATCTATGGTTGGGTATTTGCTGTTTCATGGCTTATGTACATAGTCATTGTGGTGTTACCGTTGAATAACTTTATTCAGCAGGATGAGACTTACACCATGACTTTATGAAATGCTTCCTATTGCTTATGAAAGGTTTTGTCTGAAACCAGTTGACTCTGTAATCTTCTTTTTTTTCTCTTTTTCCTCTTCCTCTTCCTCTTCCTCTTCCTCTTCCTTTCATTATTCAGGAGCCTTCTGTTCTTGAAAGAAAAGGATTAATAGCACAGTCAAGTCACAGGAATAACACATGCAAGAGCTGTACAGGTTGCAGCTCTGGTAAAGTATCTCAGTGTTGGTGTTCAGCATCCTTATTGTCCCTGATACTGGTGAGCAGAGGACTTCCACCCATATCACATTGTCTGAGCATCTCTCTTTTGAGGAAAAACCAAAATCAAAACCAAAACCAAACAAACCAACAAACTTAACCAAAACAAGCGAAAAAAAACAACAAACCAACCAAACAAACAAACCAGCAAAGACATCAAAATTATTTTCAACTTCAGTACAAGTTTAAATGTACAGAACTGGTGGTTCTGGAGGTTGAGATTATTGCCTTTGGAACATTACCATAATTATATCAGTTGCTTAAACTTCGTGTCAGTGTATGGGTAGGTGTACCATGTAATAAAAACATTGGACAAATAGGGTATAACATTGCAATGAAATAGCTTTTGCAACACCTACAAAGCTTGTCCTTTTCTATGACACAGATAAAACACCCATATATACACACAGACAGACACAACTGCTGGAGTTAACAGCCATTTTTAGTGTATGTCTGGGGAGAGGATGTGATCTAACCTCCAAAGCTTTTGACTTCATTGTTGCCAACTTTTCCCTTGGAAGCTAAACATTCTCTCTCAAAAGAAGGAAAAGATATGAAATTCTGTATCTTCTGAAATATAAATGCTTCAATTCCTTTTTGTTCAAATATAGTCTTAAAAAACAAACAAAAAAAAAAGCCCAAAATCTCAGCACCAAGACATTTTTAAAAAGGTAAAAATCATCTCAGTAGGAGAGAGTAAAAGTGCTCTAGTGGTATTCTGTGCGTCCTCATCTTCTTACAGTCATTTCAAATTCCTTGGAGAAATTAACCTGAAGATGCATTTAGTGACTCCCATTATAATGTGTCAGCACACATACTTTTGGTAGAATTTTTTTCTAGTGGATGTTGTTTTAATTCAGACATTGGGTTGTGGAATATTGAGACTAAAATAGGTAGAGGGGTCTTGCATGGAGAGCTCATGTCTGTGCTGTTCTGTCACTCTCTCTTGTCTTTAGAATGCAGTAGACCACTTTTATCTCTTAAGGACCAATATTCTACTGCCTACAAAATATTTTCACACAAAGCTTGCATTTCTGCACTAATAAGGTGATTGTCAAGAAAATGACAATTGCAGATATGTGCAATATAGGTTATGCAGTAAGTAGATAGAACATATCTTTCCGTATTTATGTATAAGAATGGTCAGACAGTCCATTCTCCCATCTCACTTCTATATTTTCAATTTTCTTAAATTCTGTTTCTTTTTCTGTTTGATTTTGGATTGTTTTTCCACATTAAATTTCCACATTAATATGTTTCCAGTTGGGTAATTTATGATGTGGTGGCAACAAGTTTTTGTGCTAGTGGTATTCCTACTTAATTCATTTTGACTAGCTAAACAACATAAGAATTGAAGGAAGCACCTTGCTTTGTAGGTTAATGGCAATATCATATTGTTATTTGGATAAACCATATTATTGAAGAATAAATAAACCACTAAGCTTTCTTTGCTGCAGTATGATGAATTTTATTCCTGTTAGCACTGATTTTATAGGAAACATGATTGAACTCACTTATGTTCTGCACACAAACATGCTTTATTTACTGAGAAATGGCATGGAATATTTTGCCACATCTGACAATTTATCATGCATGTAGCTGAAGTTCTCAATTTAATTTGAGTTCATATTGCCATCTCTAATCAGTTGGTCCCTTCAGTTTGTAAACAGTCATGTCCAGTCTTCCATTCAAGAACCACAAAAAAAGGAAGAAAAAGAAACCAGCGCTTGCAGCTAGTCAGTTTCTGTAACAAGGCTACAAAAATGTTAATGATAATGCCTTAGACCTCTTTACTACTCTTTAAATTAGAATCAAAACTGTAGAGTTTGATGAGCAAAGCCATAAAACCTGCAGATGAAGATTTTTAAAATATATTTGTTCCAGGAAGATCTGTCTTCAGTAAAATCACTCTCAAACAAAAATCTAGGTTAGTTTCATATATGACAGCTTATAATGACCCAATGATTTTTCTCTCCTTTCTTTGGTACAAATATCACTAATAGTAGTTATTGAAGTCAGCCTTAGAAATTCAAACCTTGAAATTAATTTTGGTTCCCTAAAGGCTGTATCTGACTAATTCTCAGAGCTATGGAAAATTTGCAGCCTCAAGCCAATTTGTCACAGTAATATTAGAACAATGTAAGAAAAGAAGTCTCTCAATACCATTGTTAGAAAAGGTATTATTTGCTCACATTCAGCAATTCAGCTGAATAGCTGTAATTATTACTGATTCCTAAGAGTATGACATCTCGAACACAGACTTTAAAAATCCCACCCATTCACAAAGCAGTCAGATTTAGCACCTTATTTTCATACTGCTTGTATTTAAAGAGGAATAAGAATATCATTATGTATTGTATTCACATTTCTATTTTAAATGGATCAGGTTTTCACAGGGACATAATCAAATTACATCAATTGAAAATATGTCCAAGTGAGTTTATGTATTTAT
>VXBL01007966.1:687175-750499 GCA_013400195.1 Aramus guarauna | reverse complement strand
AAGAAAAAGAAAAAGAAAAAGAAAAAGAAAAAGAAAAAGAAAAAGAAAAAGAAAAAGAAAAAGAAAAGGAAAAAGAAAAAGAAAAAGAAAAAGAAAAAGAAAAAGAAAAAGAAAAAGAAAAAGAAAAAGATGCCAAAGAAAATTTATTTCCCTGAAGTAGCCAATTGAAAAACATATAAGGTCACAAAAAAGAGATTAAAATATTCTCAGTAGAGCATTATATTGAAAGTCCTCCTTCATAGTTCCCCTAATTAATGGACTGTTTAACTCCATTAATTAGCTAGTTGTTGAAAATAAGCATGTAAAATTATGATATGGAGACCAAGTTCCAGAGGACATGAACAGAGACTATACAGAATTTTCAACAGCGATGTTGTCCTGGAGAAAAAAAAAAAAAATCTGCTTGAGATAGGCAGTCATTTTATCCAGGCTCTTCATTTGANGTTAGAAAAATTGTTATTTGCTCACATTCAGCAATTCAGCTGAATAGCTGTAATTATTACTGATTCCTAAGAGTATGACATCTCGAACACAGACTTTAAAAATCCCACCCATTCACAAAGCAGTCAGATTTAGCACCTTATTTTCATACTGCTTGTATTTAAAGAGGAATAAGAATATCATTATGTATTGTATTCACATTTCTATTTTAAATGGATCAGGTTTTCACAGGGACATAATCAAATTACATCAATTGAAAATATGTCCAAGTGAGTTTATGTATTTATCTATATCTATCTATCTATCTATCTATCTATCTCTTCATTTTAAAATACATTTCTTTTTTCCACTGGAAATTGTGATATTCTCAACTTAGTTTTGGGGTGAATGGCCAGTATTAGGTTTAGGTTCATATTTTGGATTCATTACTTTAGCTTAAAAACAAAAAATGAAAAAGTAAAAGTAAAAGTAAAAGTAAAAGGAAAAGGAAAAGGAAAAGGAAAAGAAAAAGAAGAAGAAAAAGAAAAAGAAAAAGAAAAAGAAAAAGAAAAAGANTGATATGGAGACCAAGTTCCAGAGGACATGAACAGAGACTATACAGAATTTTCAACAGCGATGTTGTCCTGGAGAAAAAAAAAAAAAAAATCTGCTTGAGATAGGCAGTGTCATTTTATCCAGGCTCTTCATTTGAATGGTGATAGCTTTGAGGAGCTAGCTATGTGGAAGACAAAAGAATTGCTTTTGATTTTTTCAGTCAAAACTTCATGAACAGAAAATCTCAGTAGAACAAAGCCCATATATTTCTCTGCACTTCTCTTCTTTGCTTACCTTTTATGATCTGAACAAAATGGATCATTCATAAGTAAAAATCCTGCCTTTTCTTTTATGAAGATGAAACTGAAACTCTTCAGCTAGGTTCTACTGGAACGCACTACTTTCAGGGATCTGAAAAGAAAAGGCCATTGCATCTCCAAGGCCATAAAGGCCATTATGGTCTGATAATCTGATTTATCAGATCTCAGGCGATAAAGCCTATTAATGCTTTATTTTCAGTGTTGGTGGAGACAGTGGTTAAAAAAAATTATTCTGAGATGTAAAAGAAATTCTGTCAAAGCCATTGGCACTTCAGTGAACTTCATTCACAAGGAAATTGTAAGAGCCAAATGCTAAACTCATAAATCAACAGATATAGGCAGAACTTTGCTTTGCCCCACTGAACTACAGCTCTTTTAGTAAACCTGAACAAACTTGTAGAGAAGTCACATAAATGCTACATTGTCTCAGATATCATCAAGAACCATTTGGACACAGATAAAAAACTAATACCGTTTTCATTAGTTTAATATATACTTGAACAGATCTTGCTCAGAGTAAAGAGCACTAAGAAGAGCAGGCTGGCCTGTTATTTGGGGAGTATTGCACCCTCACAATTGGAAAGAAGGAACCATTTAAGACTGGAATTCTATTCATAAAGCTCTTGCCTCTACAAATTTGTGTAGCTTTGCTTTGTGAACTAAAAACACAAGTTTTTTTTGTTTAAATGAGAAGTTAAAAATGTTTTGACCTTTCATGGCAAGTTTGAGTTGGATGCACTTGTATCTTGTGGGGGTTTGAACTACTGAAAAGAATAATTTTTAAAGGTGAAAAATACCAAGTTAACCTTTAATTTGGCAGCTTCAGTGTTGATTTCAGGCTGAGAAAAATGAAAATAAGAATGTTTATTTTTCCAGAGTGGAATACCTTGCCATTGCCACTCATAATATGCATGTTAATTTATTACCCCTGAGTAATCCATCTGTTCTTCATATCTATGTTCTTTATATACAGCTCCTTTTGTTACTGGTAAAATAAATGACAGAAATAGCTGTGATCTTTATAGCTTCTATTCATACTGTGTCAACAGATCAAAACTCCTATTGGGCTTTTAATGAGGGGAGAGCTTAGAACAGACAGGGAGATCTTAAAGCGTATTTTCTGTTTATGTATTAGTGTTTCTCATGCGCTAAAAGAAATGAGACAATCAGAGTGTTTTACTGTCATGCTTCTCAGTTGAAAAGTATCCCACATAGTATTACTCATGCCTTTTGTCTAAGGAGCTTAGATCTCCTTGTTTGTCCTCTCATTATCCCCCTGCAATTTCACATTTTACTTTTTCCATCCTTTTATTATCTCAAGACAGCATTATTAGAGCATATCAACTCATAATATTATTCTTCTGATCATTAGCTGTTTCTGAAGACATTGGTGTGTATTGTGCTCTGCTTTAAGCATCAGATTTAAAATAGAGCTATGTGCCTGAAAACAAAGATAGTCCTCTAATGTGTTGTTCAGATGTGCATCTAAGCAGGTTAGACACCTAAAATCTGCTGAATTCATTTATATCAGCTATTTAGGATGCTTCAGAAATAATTTTGATGTTATCTAATAAAATGAAAAGTTATTAACTTTTAAAATGCTGTTCTGGTTTCAGCTGAGATGGAGTTAATTTTCTTCATAGTAGCTAGTATGGGGTTGTGTTTTGGATTTGTGTTGGAAACAGTGTTGATAATATGGAGAAATTTTTGTTATACAGAGATGTTTTTTGTTATATAGAGATGCTTTTTGTTATTATTGAGCAGTGCTTACACAGAGCCAAGGCCTTTTCTGCTTCTCACACTACCTTGCCAGTGGGATGGCTGGTGGTTCACAAGGAGTTGGGAAGGGACACAGCCAGGACAGCTGACCCCAACTGACCACAGGAATATTCCATACCATGTGATGTCATGCTCAGCTTGGGGAAGAGGAAGGATGGAGGGGGGAGGGGTGTGGTCACGTTTGGAGTGATGGCGTTTGTCTTGCCAGGTAACTGTTACATGTGACGGAGCCCTGCTTTCCTGGAGATGGCTGAACACCTGACTGCCCATGGGAAGCGGTGAATGAATTCCTTGTCTTGCTTCTGCTTGCACGTGCGGCTTTTCCTTTACCTATTAAATTGTCTTTATCTCAGCCCATGAGTTTTCTCACTTTCATTCTTCCAATTCTGTCCCCCATGCCACCATAGGGGGAGGGAGCATGTGGTTGCGTGGGGCTTAGTTGCCAGCCAGGGCTAAACCATGACAGATGCACAATTGCTAAACTGGGAGAGTTGATGGAAGACAATTGGATAATAGATATCTGTATGCTACACTTGTGTATCAATACAAGTATGGATGGATATGAATATAAATAAGATTTTTTGACTAAACCAAAAGTGGTATAGGTCAGTCAAAATGTTGTTCTGCAAAGGAAAATAAAATAACTGGTTTAAGATTTTGATTACGAGAAGTCTAAAGATTTTTTTTATATATATTTGAAATTAATATTTAACAAAATTCCTAAAGAAAATTTTCTTCTGAAAAACATTACCATAAACCATGAAAATTGCTTTTGGGTTGGTTTTCCTTGAGGTGTTGGATAAGAAAGTTTTACTAAATTCAACTCAAATTAGAAATTGTTTATAGCATCCTTATTAAAGGATATATCCTTGATTTAAAAAAAAAAAAAAATCATCAAAGGAAATGTACTCACATGGATCTTTAAGCACCAAAATACCTTTAATAATATGGCTCATGCCACATGCACTCCAAAAGATTAAGGATACAGGAATGTTTTCAGAGTGATTATATCTTCAGGACAGAAAAGACTTTGAAAGTTGAATTGTAGAATTCTACAGATATTGGTAGTGATAATATATTGTATGCATTTTTTTTAATGAAAATTAAATTTTGACAAATCATTTAACTGCAGTTAATCAGGCGTTTGTATCAAATACTTTCAGTACTGTTGCTGAATGGCTGAAGAAGCAGCCTAACTATTTAACTGTCAATAAGAAAGGCCCCAGTACGGATCTCCTTAGTTAGTTTTTGAAAATTAAGTGGCATAAAAAAAAAAAAAAAATTCTATCTGTATTATTTGATATTTTTGTCTGGACTTCTTCGTACTCATTGACTTGGGTACTTTTCTATACCTGCACAGATGTCTATGGTAGTCAACTGCAGCATTTAATGTCTTAAGAAGTAATTGACTGTTCAGTTGAAAATATGAGTAAAAATAAAAAAAGAGGAAGGAGGTCCTTTTTTTTCTTCTTCTGCCTAACATGACTGAAATATTGTTCTAAAGAAGATTAATCTCAACACTCAGAATTTTAATTTTGCTTCTTTTTTGACCGTAACTCCCTAACATTAGTTGTTCTATTTCAGTACATCACCATTTAATCTTCAAGGAAAATACAGTCTGCACTAAAAAATGAAAGTAAACATGCAATTTCTGTACAGCTCTCTTACCTTCTTCAAGTTCCACCAGGGTATACAGAAACAATTTTTTTATCTAAAGGACACCCACATATGAATATGTTTGTTCCTGCCCAGAAACAGGCATATATAAAAACATGGGACTTTCAATGGGTTCTGTAATCTATGATCTAAAAAGGATATACAGATATAAGGAACTGGATGTTTAAAAGAGAAAACTCCTCAATCTAGTTAAATTGCTGCTTGATATCCACCTTTGCCAAAAAGTAAAATAAATGAGAAAAAAACAGCAACCAGAGGATCACTGCATGGGAGACACAAGCAAAAGGACTTTCCTGTGAACACTAAGGCAGATGGAGAAATTCAGCCAAGACATTGACATACACATTGTGCAGCTTTACAAAGTTACTTCCAGTATGACTGGGTGGGTACTACCAGCCTCCTGGCACAAACCTAAGCTGTCATTTCTGAGCATGTACACTATGTTGAGTCGAAGATGGAAATCTGTTGATATGAATTAATATGGAGACTTTATGGGAAGTCCTATGGGCCAGTGAACACCCCCTCTGGAGCCCACCCTATTGAATATCTGAATTACCATAAAGTTTGAGCTTTCTAAAATTATTTCCACAACGCTTAATATTTTTATAATTATTTTTATGTTATTATTTGGCTAACTACATCATTCTTAAAATATTAATGTGGAGTATGTTTTATCATTATATTTTTGATCTAGTATATAATGAAGCTTCACTAATTTATGTGAAGCTTCAGTAATTTATGTGAAGCTGTCCACCTATGAGGACAGGCTGAGAGTTGGGATTGTTCAGCCTGCAGAAGAGGAGGCTCCGGGGATACCTTATAGCAGCCTTCCAGTACCTGAAGGGGCCTCCATGAAAGCTGGAGAGGGACTGTTTATCAGGGAGTGTAGTTACTGGACAAGGGGTAATGGCTTTAAGCTGAAAGAGAGTAGATTTAGTTTAGAAGTTAGAATGAAATTCTTTACTGTGAGAGTGGTGAGGCACTGGAACAGGTTGCCCAGAGAGGCTGTGGCAGCCCCCTCCCTGGAAGTGTTCAAGGCCAGGTTGGATGGGGCTTTGGGCAACCTGGTCTAGTGGAAGGTGTCCCTGCCCATGGCAGGGGGGGTGGAACTGTATGATCTTTGAGGTCCCTTCCAACCCAACCATTCTATGATTCTATGATTCTATGAATTCTTTAATTTTGATCATTAATAAAGTAATAATCCAAATCCTCCTTCCTTGTCTCCAAAACTTTCTCGTACTAAACACTCTGTTGAAGGAACAAGATGGTGAAGTGATAAAGATGTAACAAGGAAAAAAAAAAAAAGCTTCCAAGTTAAAAAGAGTAACTTGAAGCATGTGTTTTATGTTTCCCTTGCATTCTGTTGGGCAGGCTTATAGGGTACCCAGTGATGACAACTCATAACTTTTGAATAATCACTTGGAAGGATCAAATTAGACAGCAGTTGTTTTCCTCAGATTGCAGCTCCACTACCTTGCTGTGTCTGTAATCCATTAAGAATGTTAAGGGTGTTTAAATTGCCCACAGCTCTTATGACCTTTTCCAGCTGCCATATTTCCAACTTCTCTGTTCCTTAATGCATCTTCATTCTTACTTTGTGTGACTTACATTGCTCTCATATATTTGTGTTGTTTTCTTTTTTCTTTATCTCCTTTCTCCAGCTTTTCTATTTCAGTTATGTTAATATAGTTCTTTGCACTTTGTCTCTTCTTTAATTTCTCTCATTTTTTGTTTTGCATGGTTTCAGAAATGTAGTTTGATCAATAAGAAAGTGTAAAGTACTTGAAAGGAGGGAAAGACATACATATTTCAGTACAAGACACGAAAATAAAGAAAGATTAGGAAAGCCATTTTGCTCTGGGAAGACATTAGTTTTCCTCTGTGGACAGAGGTGAATAAAGTTAGAATGAAAACCTCAGAAAAGAGAAAAATAAAAAATAGATAGTCAAATGCCATTGAGTGAAAAAACTGCATGAAATCAACAGAACCCTTGTTAGTTCTGTAGTATAAGAAGTATTGCAAGCAATGATGGTTTTGAGGAGAAGAAAAGAAAAACCGTAGAAATATATTTCATGTTAAGATAAATTTGAACATAAATTCTCAAAGTGAGATTCCATTTAAACTAATGATAAATTAAATCTTAATATTATCCATTTTTCAGTGATTGGGTACACTGTTAAGACTAAACGCTTTACTCTTGTTCCTATTTTCAGTTGAATAAGCTGGCAAGGTCATTGTGTTCCTCGGAAGTAGAGGAAAGTCACCAAAACCAAGACACTATGAATCAGATTGCGCAGATTGCTTGTGCATTGCTGTTTAACCATCCATCTCATCTGAGAGGAGGAGAATAACATTGTGTGTGGGTGCTCTGAAAAATCCACCTACAAGTAAGGAGCTACACCTATCAAGAAATGATGAAATTTGAAAATAACAGGTAAAACCAAAAACAACAACAAAAAGATTGAGCCCCCAAAAAACAGTTTCCAAGACACACTCTTCCTTTCTGTTTCTGGAGAGGAAGGGACAATAGTGTTTACTTGTAAGCAACATTTTTTAGAAAACAGAATTTTTTGAAGACAGAACTTTTGATATTTCCTGAGAGTAGAGGAACGGAAACAAAGAAATTAAAGACTTAAAGGAAATTGTTGTGCAAATTTTACAAATCTGCAAATATTTTTAATGATGAGAAGTTGTGAAATTAAAGCTAATACAAATCTGTATATAATGCACAAGGGATGGTAACTAGTCATTTTTTTCAATATTCTTACAGTATACTGACTGAAAAAGCATTAATAGTGAAAAACAGTTCTGTTTTTATTTTGTATTACAGCTTATTTTTAAGAATAACATGAGTAAAGGTTTTGTTTTAGTTCTTAAATGAAAATATTTTAAAATGCATATAGTAGAACTACCTATCCACTAAAAATTATGATATACTCAATTTTTTACTTTTTTTACTTTTTAGTTTCTAGTGTAAAACTGTGGTCAACCAGATTTCATGAATAAAGGGCTAATTTTACATCTCAGTTTGCCAGCTTGTCTGATATAAGCCATAAAATACGTACTGCAAATTCTGGACTAGTAATAATGAAAACTTCTGGAAAAGCTAGCTCCCTTTAAAGTGTGAGTCAAGTTGGAAATTAAGTGACCCATTTGCATGGTTGCTTGTTTTGAGGGTGAGGAAGAGAGACAGGCAGAACACACAGAATAATTTTGTATTAAAAATCTTTGAGTGGTCACTGTCTCGTATTTTATCTGGGAAAAATTCATGATGCACGTCTGAGCAATACTTGGGACGTGGATGCCATTTAGCTTTTATTATCCCCTACGAAGATGATTTCACATCCTTCTCGGCAGCTTGTGCCTTTACTTAAGTGTCCTAACAATTATAGAGGTGCTCTCTCCTGATATTTAACCTGCATGTGCCCTAGTAGAGATTGAATCCAAAACTGCTTTTTAAGGTTTCAAACTCATAAAGTTACTTTACTCTTTTTTAGCTTACAACATCCTCTTCTATTCAAATAAGACAACTACTTTTCTTTTCCTCAGTACAGTCTATTAGTCTTATTTCACATCTTTTATCATCAAATTTCTCTGATTTCTTCACGTTCTCATAGAAACCTGGGCCATATCATCACTATGGTACAAGCTATACTGTTGAGCTCATACAGTTTTACTCATATATTCACATTATATATATATACACACACATATATATGTATAAGTAAAAATAGATAAAATAGATTAGTTTATTACATATCTACACTGTCATGTTTCTGATTTTATGCTTGGGAATATTGTTTATATTACCTTTCAGTATAACAGCATTTTGGGGCGTTGGGGTCGGGTGTTCTAAATAGAACACATTTACAGATTGTACATCTGTCTCCTTATCACATTACCAGTTTTCATAGCTTCACAGGTGTGGTGGGTTGACCTTGGCCGGATACCAGGTGCCCACTAAGCCTCTCTATCACTCCTCTCAGCAGGAGAGGGTGGGGGAGAAAACACAATGGGAAAAAAAAACCAACTTGTGGGTCAAGATAAAGGCAGTTTAATAAATCAAAAACAAAGGTTGCATGTGGAAGCAAAGGAAAAATAAAAGATTTATTCTCTACTTCCCATCAGCAGGCAATGTCTTGCCACTTCCCAGGAGGTAGGGCTTCAGTACACGTAGCTGTTGCTCTGGAAAAAAAAAAGATGGAATAACAAATGTCCCCCCTTCCTTCTCCTTTCTCTCAGCTTTTTATTGCTGAGCAGACATCATACAGTGTGGAATATCCCTTTGGTCAGTTTGGGTCAGCTGTCCTGGCTGTGTCCCCTCCCAAGATCTTGCCCACCCCCAGCCTACTGGCGAGGGGGGCAGAAATGTTGGAGAGACAGCCCTGGTGCTGTGCCAGCGCTGCTCAGCAGTGGCCAAACCCCTGGTGTGTTACCAACACCTTGCTGGCTGCCGACACACAGCACAGCACGGGGAGGGCTGCTGTGGGGAAAAGTAACTCCATCTCAGCCAGACTCAATACTAAATATTACCTAGATATCCCTTTCTTTAGAAAAGTTATCCCCAAGATTTTACATTAGACACACACGCACATTTGCATGCCCCCCACATGGAGTGGTTTTGTTAGTATTTTCATCTCACCAATCATTTCTTTTAAGAGCAACATGATGCCTTTAAAACTTCCCAGACATGTGGAAATTAGGTTTAATAACATGTGTGATGCAGATGATCTTGAAGATTAGAGGAGTAGAAGTTAAACAAAATGAAACAGCACAAAATAGGTCTTGGACAGGAAGTAAAGGGAGAACCAAAAATTTTGTGCCACCTAGATAATGAGTTGAGACTGTTCCAGAGAATGTTGATGGCAGTGCGACTGTGTCCTGTGAATATGACGCAGCCTAAACCAGAAAACAAACAATCCTAAGATGTGCTGAATGAAGCATTTCAGCAGAAAAAGGCTTAATCGGTGCAATTATAAAAGCTCAGATGAACTTTTCTGAAGTATTATATTTGTCGATGTTTGAATATAAAGTAGATTCAGAACAGAGAGACTAGAGCAATGGTGAAGTAAGATAAACAATTTAACGCCTGTAGATACATAGTCAACTAGGATAATGCAAATCTGGTTCTTGAACCATGCTGGTTTTCAGGCTTCCTGGGATTTTGCTTTAACACACACATACAACTTTAAGTTGTGTATATTAAGTATATTTCCAAAGAAACAAAAATACTTCACTTTGTATTTTTCGTTTTCTCCTGAATTTTCTCTGAATTGCAGAAAACAATCTTTTGGTGACAATAATTCACATTCATTCTAACAAAACATTGTCATGGTCATAATGACTAAGTTGAAAACTGAGGGAAATACAAACTATATGTGTAATTCTAGGTTATATTTAACATAAACTTCCTCCAGCCTCTGGGGATAATAAATTAAGCATGATGAATTTTGACATTTCTGTCTTCATGCAGGTGGGTTTATTTGTAATTTGATTTTATGCTGCCATTCAGGAAATGGGGTATTTTGTCCTTCCTTGAACTCATGTATTTTATAATTACTATCATTTTCATTATTTATTAAATTACTCCTTTGGGGTTGAATGGTGTTTTCCATCTCAATATTGTGATAAATGTTGTGAATCACCTGATGCGGTGCCCAGCTGGAAAGCAGCTTTGTCCATGTTCCTGATGGACACCAAGTTAAACATGACCCCTTGTGGCAAAGAAGTGTGGCAAAACAGTATCCTGAACTGCATTAGAAGTGTTGCCAGCAGGTCAAGGGAGGTGATCATTCCCCTCTGTCCAGCACTGGTGAGGCTTCACTAGGAGTGCTGTGTCCAGCAAAGGGCCATAAGGATGATTAAAGGCCTGGAGCATCACTCACAAGAGGAAAGTCTGAGAGAACTGGGACTGTCCAGCCTGGAGAAGAGAATGCACAGAAGGATCTTGCCAATGTGCACAAATACCTGAAGGGAAGGTGCAAAGAGGATGAAGCCATATTCTTTTCAGTGATGTCCAGCTACAGGACAAGAAGCAGTGGGCACAAATTGAAACAGAAGGCTCCATCTATCAGCGAACACTTTTTCACTGTGAGCTCGACTGAGCACTGGCACAGGTTGCCCTGGGAGGTTGTGGATCCTCACACCTTGGAGATATTCAAAAGCAATCTAGAAATGGACATGGGCAACTGTCTGTAGGTGGCCCTGCTTGAGCAGAGGTGGTGGACCAGATGACCTCCACAGGCCTCTTCCGACATTAACCATTCTGTTATTCTGTGATAAGCCACTTATACATGTACTTAGGAGTAACAACTCTGCTAGATTTAAAATCTATTTACAGAGACTAGTTCTGCCTTTTTGTAATGACTACACATGGCACATTAGTAATACTGATGACAGACTTGGTATTTCAAGTACTTTGTCCAAACCACTTTGCCTTTTTTGACATTTTAAGGAACGTGACTTGTCACAGATTGTCACTTTAGTTTGCTTCATTGCTTTATTCCTCTCCCTCGAATGACTATTAACAGTCTATAAAACAATTTTAACTCTTTGCTTATTAAGTTTATGTCCAACTGAATAAATTATTCCTCAACAAGCATTAAACTATCCTTTGGTTATCTGAATAACCAAGCATGTAAAAATGAGCTCAGTGCTTGTAATGGATGCCTTGATTTAAGGCTTATCTGTGTAATTTTATTTTATAAATGAATTCTATGTATATACATATCTTTACATACCTTCTAATAAAAATAATAATTAAAAAAATGTTAGAATGCTGACAATCAAGAACTCAACAGTTAGGGAAAATTCAACAGAATTTCACATATCTGCATATATTTTCACCATGGTGATACCTTTTTAATGATCCAATTCCGTAGTCCATTTCACACAATATCATTCACGGAATAACTATTTTTCAGTATTTATCTTTATTGTCTTCATGTCTTTCCCATATACTACCTACTTGTCATCATATAAATTACCACCAAATACAAAATAACTGTGGATTTGGGGTTTTGCAGTGTTTGTTCTGGGTTTTTGTTGGTTTGTTTGTTTGTTTGTTTGTTTTTATGACTCTTTTTCAGGTGCTTTAACTTCAAGGGTCTTATTCCTTTCTACACCTATCTTCAGAACACCTGTGTAAGATGAAGAATTATTATCTCCGTTTTCTATAACAGAGGAATTAAATCAAAGAGAGTTTAAAGTTCAAATTGTTAAAAGTTTCTGATGTTTTTTAACACAAAAGTTCCATAGTAGCATTACACAGTACTTAGTGTTCAGAGCAGAGTTTTTAGTCACCAACATCAATGAGTACACTACATTTCTGTAAGTTATACCCAAGAACCTAAAATTAAATAGCAACCACCCGTGAAAATGTTTTACATGAGTTGTCTTATATCACAGAGGAATCCAATAGCAAAGACTCTATTCCTTCAGAATTACATTATTCTATATGGAAGTCCTTTCACACAGAGCCTCCAATTTCCACAAGAAATTAAATAAAAATGTTTCTTCTGTGAAAACGTTTTTCATTTCTTAATTCAAATGAGTTGTGGAGATTGACTCTATTAAAAGGAAAGATGAATTCTGAGCTATATGCACAATCTGAAAGGTGTTCCATATCATCTGGGTACTGCAGAGGGGCTCAGAGAGGGGAACAAAACAGATGAAAATTTTCTGCAATCTACTTGTGTTGCTTAAATTCATTTTTGGTTGAAAATAACACAGAAACAATTAGTTAAGAATACTGAAATTCTACTAATTCCACAGGTTATCTCCTCTCCCCTTTTACAGTTCACTGAATGCCCATAGCATCAGCTAATGAAAAAACTTATACGCAGAAAAATGTCAGACATTCCCATTTTGTATGGGTTTTCACTCATCTGTAACCCTTTTTGATGCCTACAAGAAGGTGATAATTTGATGTGCTCTTTAAAGATTTACTCCATGCTTCTCAGATCTACTCAGCCTTCACTCATTTTCTTTTCCACTTGACTCACATACAGTCACAGGCATGCAATCAAATAACGTAACATCATTCAAAACATGATGTCTGTATTATTCCAATTGATTTACCTCTCCTGACTGGAGCAGCTTGACACTTTTCATAGGGGGCTAACTTGAATTGCTCCTTGTTCCAGGCCTACCGGGTTAATAGCAGCAAGCTCTCATGCTTGGAGAGCTTTTCTTTGTCACAGCTCTCAAACCTGAAGAGCAAGTTGCTTACCACAACTCCTCTAGTGAAGCAGTTTTTTATCTGTGATCAGAAGGCAGCTGGTACCTATCTTCCCATTTGGTTTTGTCACTGATGAATTACAGATATTTAACTCTTGGGGACTCAGTTAGCCCATTGTTAAAAATCTGACATAGTGGAAAACTGTCCAGTCAATATCTTGCTCATGTGCTTAATAATTTCTTAGCTCTGTGTCTGTTCTTATAACACTGTTATATTAAATTTATAGCTATAGTCTGACATTATGAATTTAATTAATTTGGAAAATGTGCAGGACACGTCAAGTACTTTTAAATCTGTGTTAAAATGCTGTTACTGTCTTATAAAACACCGAATGATTTTCCTCCATCTAAAAAACCCTATTACAGCAACTCTCATCGTTTTAAAATTATTCTCATGACTGTCATTCTCTGACCTATAACTGTTACACAAAATCTTATTATATTGGTGATATGGACTTGTTTAATGGGCTTATACTACTTGCAGCTTGGTTTAATCTTTGCAGTTATTTATCGGTTGTTAAAGCTCTATTGTTCTGTCCATGTGAAAGCTGTTTTACAGAGCATGTGGCAACTGTTCACTGTCATTAATGAAGCAAGCATGAATACAGAGAGAGTAGCCAAATAGTGTCGTTTCTGAGCTGCAAGTGTGATAGCTATAGCAGTGTCTTCAAAAAATATTGCCTATTCTCTTATCCACTGATACGTTTTCTCATGTGTCTGAACATCAGGACAGAAGCCAGTAACTTTGGTAACATCAATGGAGGAAAAATAAACTCGTCTGGATTTAACTATCACAGATATTAACGATGTTTAGGTTTGATACACTGATCAAGTAAGTATGAAGCCAATGAACAGAATAAACTCTTCAAGGACATTGACAAATAGGAATTGATCAAAAAGTCTCTGTTACAGATTTTCTCTTGGATTTTTCATATTATTTCAACCTTTTTTAAAGTAAGCACTTCTTGATTTATTTTGTCAGAACTGTTTAGAAAGACAGCTTGATTTTTTGTTTAATCTGATGAGAAAGAATGTTGTAGTACATTGAAAGAAATGTTAGGTAGGATTAAACTTAAGCTAAGGTAAATTTAAAAAAAAATGTTCAATGTATTGCTAAAAATTAGAACACTGTCAGAAACAAAACTTCTTATAAAATAAATCAGTAGTTTTAGTTGAAATTCCATTTGTACACAGTGACTGAAAACAAACATATAAGCAAAAAACCTGTAGTTGGAAAAAAAACAATTGACAAAATCAGACTTTCAAATTCTATTTTTCCTATTTATTATGCACTAAATTCAGGGTAAGTTGAAAGGAGAACAAAATTATGTTTTATGCATTTTAAGAAAGCAAAGAAATCCATCATTTTTTTTTAATTTGCATAATTCTGAACTCTGTATTACATTTGAGTTAAAATACTAATAAAATTTGTCTGCCTGTTCCTGTGTAAATGGGTAAAATTGTTGTTTTGAACAACTTTTAGTAGAAATGTTTGAAGTAAAAAATTCCTTGAAAAGTTTCTGTGATTATTTTAATAGCAAAGGAACTCCCAAGGTGTGAATCAATTCGCTGCTCTTAATGAAGTAGGTGACTAGTAACATGCTTGTGGCACCAAAGAGCAAAAGTATCTTTCAGTGTTAAATGTAAAATGGCTAAGTAATTTTACTCTGGGTCTCCTCTTTAGTGCTAATGACAGCTATGGGAAAGCTATCAGTTATTTATGTGGAAGCCAAATAAATTTTTGCTTCTATTACAATTGTTCATTAAAAACAACCCCCTCCTAAGATATTTTGTTACTGAAGGACAAGAATGTTGTCTGAAGGATATCCCAATCACGTGCACACACACACTTGCCCTATGATTTTCCCAGGGACTAAAATGAGACTGATTATCCTCTTGTTTCCTGGATCATCTTGTTTTTCCTTTTTGAAGATAGGTGCAACATTTGCCTTTCTCCAGTTGTCAGTGGCGTCTCTAAGCTCCACAACCTTTCAAAGTTGATAGAGACCTGGTAAGGACATTGGCCATCCTTCTTGGAGTCAGTCATGAAGGTCTTGCATGGGTCAAAATCTTTCCAGTAATCTCTAATTTAATTCACATCCACTGCTGGTCATTCTCCTCCTTGAATCCTGCCTCTAGTCAGAGACACCTGTGAGACCTTCCCAGTAAAAGCTCAGGCAAGGAAGGAACTGAATACTTAGTCTTGTCTGTGCCTACAGTCACTAAGTCACCCTCCTCACTGAGCGATGGGCCTCTGTTTGCCTTACTCAGCCTTTTGAACTAATGCAGTGGCAGAAGCTCTTCTTGTTATCTTCAGTATCCCTTCCATTTCTCAGTTCCATCTGAACTTTGGTTTCCTGATACCGTGCCTGTGTGACCTCGGTAATGCTTTTAAATTCTGCTTTTGTAGTGTGTCCCTGCTTCCACCACCTATAGACTGCTTTTTTGCATCAGAGCTCCGTCATGACATTCCTGTTTAGCTAAGCTGGTCTCCCCGATACCGTTGCCTTCCTCAAATGCCTTAGAAAGGCTTGTGGAGGTACAGTGACCAACAACTCAATTATAAGGCATATAAATAAATGCTTTTAAAATACCAGAAAAGGATTAGTATTAGGAGCCAGAGAAAGCATCTCCCACAAGTGGGAGAAATTGTCATTCCTTAGCAAAAAGCCATAACCTGTTCCTTCCCCTTTCAACCTTGTATAAAATGAGAGAAACAGGAGCTCAGATACAGCTCTTATATCTAGTGTGAAGGAGGATGAAGGAGGCTAGTTGGCAGCAGAGGTCTGCCTTGGGTAAAGATATAAAGGAGGAATGATCTGCACTGGCTGGCTTACTGCCTGATATTTCCCAGATGTTAAATACAATGAAGTCATGCTACCTTAAAATCTTGTTGCCTGTGTCTTACCTTTCTTTCTCCAGTTTCAAGGGCAATTAAATATGTAACAGGAATTAAATTCAAATTTCATGTCTTGGTTAACTGAAACTAAGAAAGTTATCATTGCCTGTTAAATTTTATAGCCCTTTTCTGTAAGAAATTACTTTAAATGAAATGGCAATTAAATGTATGGTAAAATGTTAGGATAAAGTAGATCTTATAATGGCACTGTCGTGGTTTAACCCCAGCCAGCAACTAAGCACCACAGAGCCACTTGCTTACTCCCCCTGGTGGGTTGGGGGAAAGAATCAATAGGTTAAAAGAGTAAACTTGTGGGTTGAGATAAAGACAGTTTAATAGGTAAAGCAAAAGCTTTTCAAGCAAGCAAAGCAAACCAAGGAATTAATTCACCACTTCCCATGGCCAGGCAGGTGTTCAGCCATCTCCAGGAAAGCAGGGCTCCATCAAGTGTAACGGTTCCTTGGGAAGACAGATGCCATCACTNAGTCCAGAGGAGGGCCACGAAGCTGGTCAGAGGGCTGGAGCACCTCTCCTGTGAAGACAGGCTGAGAGAGTTGGGATTGTTCAGCCTGGAGAAAAGAAGGCTCCAGGGAGACCTTCTAGCAGCCTTCCAGTACCTGAAGGGTGCCCACAGGAAAGGTGGGGAGGAACTCTTTATCAGGGAGTGTAGTGACAAGACAAGGGATAATTGGTTTAAGCTGAAGAAGGGTAGATTTAGATTAGATGTTAGAAAGAAATTCTTTACTGTTAGAGTGGTGAGGCACTGGAACAGGTTTCCCAGAGAGGTTGTGGAGGCTCCATCCCTGGAAGTGTTCAAGGCCAGGTTGGATGAGGCTTTGGGCAACCTGGTCTAGTGGAGGGTGTCCCTGCCCATGGCAGGGGGGTTGGAACTGTATGATGTTTGAGGTCCCTTCTAACCCAAATCATTCTATGATTCTATGATTCTATATGGTATGGAATTTCCCTTTGGTCACTTGGAGTCAGCTGTCCCAGCTGTGTCCTCTCCCAACATCTTGTGCACTCCCAGCCTACCTGCTGGTGGGGTGGTGTGAGAAGCAGAAAAGCCCTTGGCTCTGTGTAAGCACTGCTCAGCAGTAATGAAAAGATCCCTGGGTTATCAACACTGTTTTCAGCACAAATCCAAATCATAGGCCCGTACTAGCTACTGTGAAGAAAATTAACTCTATCCCAGCCAAAATTAGCACAGGCACACAGAATAGATACTAACCAACTGATGCTACAGTCCTTAAATGAAACAGAAACATAGCCTCACTGAAATACATCTGGAAATCTAAATTGGAATTGTTCTTATCTTTCTAAACCAAGACAAAGAACAATCATCTGCAGAAACTACATTGTTCTTGCTGAAAGGCTGACAGAGAGACATAGAGACTAAATTTTCAAAGCAAATACTCTATTCCTATAAATTTAATATATATGCCATTAAAGATACATTTCCTACTGCTGATACTCAGCAGGACACTACATCATGTGCTGAAAGACCATTTCATTGCAATATTTTGAACTGTATGAAATTATTAATTTACAGTATACAAGTTAATGAAATCTTTTTGAAAGATTAGCATAGTCTGTTTTAAAGTTTAAGCATCCAATGCAGTTTTGTGGTACAATGAATAAATGAAACGTGCAAAGAAAATCAAAACATTGACAAGCAATGCCAAAGTAAAGTTATTTACTGTTTAGTTTGAATGGAGCAGCTTTAACTGTTTGCCAATATTTGCTAGAAAGTTGGCAACACTGGAGCAGTGCTACCACACCATATTGACATCCCGAATATATGCAGCACCAAACAGCATCATATTTGTTGGATTCCAGGGCTGCTGTAGTATCCCAAATCCCCAACTTTGTATTTTTCTGTGTGTTGGTACAACTCTTGTCCATGTGGACCAGCCAAGCCTCACTGTCTCTCAAAATGATCTCTTCTTTTTCTGGTTTTCTCCGGTTCCTGTTTCAAAAGCTGGAGTAGCACATTGTCCATAATGTATGTATATTGCTATGAAAGTAATCTCTGCAGACCAGCAGTGTGGAGGACTAGCTAGCATGGAGACACTAGCAGTGTTGACAATAAGGGACTGGAGCTTGCTGCGCTCTTCTGGCCTTCCCTGTGACCAGCAGGACACAGCTGCCAGGCATGTGGGCAGAGAAGTCAGTACCTGAAGTCAGGGAACGTATGGAGAAGGGTGACTGAAGGAAAGGGAACCCACAGATCCCGGGTGAGTATGGAAAAAGGTCTTAAAGTCCCCAAGTTGCATTGCCCACCATGCCGGGCTCAGGGATCACATCTCTGCTTTCCATTGGGACCGCACTCATGAGGACCAGGAGGGGAAAGACAATACCATTTCTTGTTGTAATTCCCACAAATTTTGTTCATTGTTCATCTGAACATGGCACATGATACATTTCAATACTGTAGTAAACTGGCAGATTTTGTCAACTCTATGAAACTTTCAGGTGATATTATCTATTACTGATTTACACAAGGCAGAGATCATACCCATGGATAGATCTAGAGAAAGAAATATATATGTGATGAAGGTTTATGCCACAAACTATAATGTAGAGTAGAAAAACATGACATCTGAATAAATAACATGTTCATTTGTCAGGAGGATTTTATTACTATTACTTTAATTGTTAGTAGAATGTAAGAGACTCACTGATATACTTAGAATAACATTTCTTGTCTTTCCATTCGAAGCAGCTCATTTGAGTGGAAGTCAGTTAGTTTTTGCCCAGTGAAAAGTAAGTTGCTATTTAAGAAGCTATATGAAATTGCTTAATTGCTAAAAATAAATTATCTGAATCTTAACCTTTAAAAAAAAATCAGAAGTTTTCCACTTCTTGAGGAAACTCAGTCATAGAGAAGTGATTGCATTGTAACAAAATGCTGAATCTACTTCATGAATTTGTATTTGTCTGGAAATAAATGTTTCATATCATTATATTGTATCAGTGGGTCAATAAATAATTTGTGCTTAGAGTGAACACCACCAACATACTTGGCCAAAAAAGGTCATCCCAAAGGATGGAGAAACCATGCTGAGATATAATAAAGGAGAGGCTTATCTGCTTCCAGCAACTTCACCAAGGTCATTTGAATACCTTAAACTCAATAGTTGCATGAATAAGGCTTAAAATGGTCAAGAAATAAGTGTGCTTGTCAAGCAGAAGAAGGTAAGTCCACAGAAATTCCCTGGTTTAGAAGTCAGGATTGAGCCAAAATTCATACAGAAGTAACAAGGGAAGATGATTATACAGACACAATAGAGAGAAAGGCAGCTTACTTTTATGAGAAAAATGAAAGATAATTTAGTTTATGGGAATCTATTTTCATCTTTAGACACTCAGGTAACACTTTTTAAATCAGGGTTTTCAGTTGGTGGCCATATGGTAAATACATATCCCTGTGACATCTTGCACTAAACCAACCAACTACTTGCCTCTTGACATACTCCAACAAATTCTTACCATGAGAAACATTGCACTTTCCTTATGATAAAAGGCCACCAAAAAGCAGGGTTATGTAAACTGCATAGTATACAAATTGTAATACCACAGGCACCTAAGTTTCACTATAGATTTAGGCAGAGATTAAGACCCAACCTCAACCTATGACAGTCAAGATCCCTTTCCAAAATAAATTATTTTCTCAATTTGGTCTCTTATTTTGAGAAAAAAGATTGCTACCTTTTCCCAAGGAAAACTATTTTTTAAGACATGCATAGACAATCATAAAGGAGATCAAAAGACAAAACATTCTTTCCTCAACACAAAGCTCACCTGTTTTTTGAAGGATAATCTAGAATGTTAAAAATAGGAGGAAACAAACTAGAGATGAATTTTGGTCTGGATTTTTGTAGCAGCTGTTGTTCTTCAATGACAGACTTTACACTGTTACCGACTCTGAGTGAAAATATCGAAAGTAAAGTTCAGTCAATTGCTCCTGTAGTTGGGAGCTTTATTTCAGTTTAAATGAAATAACTCAAGTTCATTTCTAAACTGCACCCAAATATTTTTACTGTAGAACTATACATAAGAGATTAAGCTACTGAAACAGAACAGAATGAGTCTAGCTATTAAATTCTGGTTTAAATGCCCTTGTGGTCCCTGATCTATTGTTGTTGGGTTTTTTTGGGGTTTTTTTGGGTTTTTTTGTGGTTTGTTTTTTTTTTTTTTAATTTTCACTCAGGAATTTCTGAGGTACTTTTCTGTCTAGATCCACTTTACTGCTGACAGAAAACATTATAACCTCATTATTCAAGAGGGCAAAGGACTGAAAACAAAACTTGAACCTAGATGCTGTGTTACCTAAGTTACAACAGTATAGGTGACGGAGTATTAGGGTCAGGAGAGTGAATTAGAGCAGTATTTGTTCTATACTTTTAAATGCTATGACTGTATATACATATATATATATATATTTTTTTTTTAAGAGCATACCACCTGGCCATGTTGTTTATTATTGACATAGTAGTTTCCAAAAACATTGTATTCTTCGTATGCAGAACTAGCTTTCACATAGAACCACCTAAAACTTAGACATAATTTCTAGTATTTGTTAACTAGTTTGATTCTCCCCAGTTGTAGTTAGCTGGGCGGTTAGTTGTACATGTGGAAACATACATGTGTGTGGGTGGTTGTGGACTTTTGCTTTAATCACTTTGTGGGTTTCCTATAACACTTTTGAACCAGTGCTTCGGAAGCACTGGATGAAGCAAATTCTGAAATCTCAGTGGGTTTTTTGTTTGTTTGTTTGGTTTGGTTTGGTTTTTTCTTTTCTCCATATTTTTGATAGTTACCTTAGCATGCACCACAGAAATTGGGCTGAATCCACAATTGTAAAAGTTATCTGAATCAAAGTTTTACATTACCTTTTTTCCATTCCTGAAGACTCATAAAATGTATACACAGTCATATTTGTTTCTAAATTTTGATGGAATATTATCCAAACATGAGATGAGAAAAGAAAAATTTTAGCATGTCCTTTACTCTTCTGTTTTTCCAGTCTTTTTGTCCCAGGAATATTTTCTCCCTATAGAAAATATTTCTTTAACATAGAAATATTAGCACTTGACACCCTTTCTCTATTTCATTGTTTTGAGTAACAGTCTTTCAGCACTGCATTGTGTCCTGATCATCCTCTTATTTCCATGAAAAATCGAAAGAACAATCTGTCTGTTATCTTGTCAGGAAACAGGCATCCTGGCAGCCTTACAAAACAGTTTTTACTCAGGAGAATACTACCTGCATGTCACTGTCTCAAGTGATTTAGTTAGCTCACAGAAGCATCTAAATTCTGAACTGTGTGAATTTTACTCTTAACTAATGAGACTATATTGACCACCAAAAATAAAATGTTTGTGAACTAATTCTGAGATAAGATGAAGCTTAGACTAATTTGGAAAACTTTCTAGTCAAATGTTCATAGAAAATTGCTTTTCTATCTTAATATCCATTTTCTTTTGCTCTTCACTTTTGATCATCCTCTATACTTGGATTATATTTATGTTTTTATCAAAAATATTTTGTATGTTGTCATGCACATTTTCAAACCATAAAGCCACAATTACAGAAAATGGCAGAGAATTAATTTTTAATCACCGTTAGTGTAAATGGAAACATTAAAGAAAAGCTCTTCCTTCTGTTCATCATTACACAGTCAGTAGACAAAAAGGTGAAACAAAAGTAATACTTTGTGAAACAAAGCCAAGCAATGCACCCAAACTATTAGTCAGGATTTCAAGATATTTCATTATTCTCAATGTTTACTTTAACTGTAATGCATAATAAACCAAAAGAAACCAAACCAAACCAAACCAAATAAAATAAAATAAAATACAAAAAATGTTATTAGGAATGGTTTCAAGTTAACATTAGCTAAAAGGATTTTTTTAACATCCAAATGTTCCTTCTTTTTGCTATAAAAAAAAACATTTTCTGGAAAGATGATCCTGAAAGTAGCTGAAATGAAATTGAATATATTATGGTGTCATCATCAAATATGTTTTACCACCAAGAAACCGGTAAGTAGCATAAATTACTTCAAATAAAACATCTAGTAAAGCTTTCAAAACCTTTATGAAAATATCTCCTTTTGTAGGATGGGAAATGTTTTCAGACCACATCATATTAACATGTATGTCTGTACTATTGAAACTACACACAAACAGCCAAATGAAACACAGCCCATACAGCCAAGGTATTTACAATATTTTTTTCTTTTAGATAATTTAACATAATTGCTCATTTTATGCACACATGCTTTTTAGTAAAGGATAAATTATCTAAGATTTGGAAATTATACAATCCACAACCTCTGCTATTTCTACCAGCATTTATACTGAATATTTTTTTTTAGAAATGTTAAAAATACTTGTGCTTGTTTCAAAAGTAATTATAAATGACATTTTGAGCTTTTATTCTGTAGGGCAGTTTACAGGATGTGACCAAGGACACAAATGAATTTCAATTAAAAGCAGAAGAACTCTTTAGAAATGATCCTTGCAGACATAACAGTTGGAAAATGAATCATTGTTATTTGCTTTTAATAGTTTAATTTAAAGGTCAAATTCTACTTGCTCTGCTACTTTAAGCAATATAAATCATGGTTGCATGTTCTTTCTACTTCAAATGTGTGCTGTTTTGCATTGGCAAAAGTCAGAATCTGATTCTCTTCTCATTTCAAGACTAAATTAGGAATAAGTAATGAAGTATGAAAATATATATAGGCTGTTCTAAAACTGGTGTAATTCAGAGATTGGTGCAAGGACAGTGGAAGATACACAGTGGCTTTTGCTAGTCTTTGCTTTTCAGTGCTTTTACAGTTTACATAACATGAGTTCATTGTAAACATTTAGAAACATTTATTTTAATTAAGGTAAAATTTTAGCTTCTCTCAAATTTTTGGCCTTTTCACAGCAAGTAGTTTCAATGTGATGGGTGTGTTACTGACTGTAAACCTTTCTATGACAGACAGTGTCATATTTTTGTAGAAACAGATTGTCCTTCAAGAAAAAAAAAATATTTTTCATGCAGCGTTTGCTATAAGAAAACCTGGTAATTGTGTTCTGCCATTGCAAGCAGAAAGGAAAAATGGCAAAGGACATTATTATAAGGTTGCTTTAGTTTTCAAAGGTGGTTATAAAAAAATGTTGACAATTTATCTAATTGGTATTTGCTTTTAAATAATATTTTAGGTTTGAAATGCCAGTATTGAGACATTGTTTTTCCCATAGATGTTTCTTTCTCTTTTAGCAAATTCAACCAACAAAGGTTGAAGATATTTTTAAAAATGTACCACTATGATGAATCTGCTACAGGGATACAAAAAGTTTCTTTTTGTGTATAGAATGTAAATAACTCAGAGAGGGTAAGATTATTTAGTTTCTGGTTAGGGAATTTTGGAGGAGATACTTATTTGAAATAATTTCAGTGATACCCATGTATTGAACATAATTGGAATCACTGGAATTCTGTAACAGCTGAGTCTCAACAATCATGGGAGAAATTTGTTCAAATCTTCCCAAAGGAAGAAAAAATCCCATTTCTTTTGCCAGTTATGCCTTTAACCAGGATTCCTGCATGCATAGGAGCAACTGATAGACCAGATATAGAATGTTTGTGGAATAATAAATACAAACATTGTCAAGATAAATCAAGGATAAGATGTTAATTAAATTGAGAACTCAGCAACTTTTCTGCAAAGAGACTTTCACTGAATGCTGAATATACCTAAGATGTCTTCTTGTTTATTTTAAGTTTCTGTTCTTTGGATGAAGTATTTCAGTATGTGTTCAGAGGTTGTCAAACAACTGGGGCAACATCTTGACTGTCCTTATTGTTTCCTTCTTTTTAGAGTTTGACACTGCTGATTGTCACAGTGGTTACCAATCACTTTTCACCCAAAATCAGACATTGACTCCATTGTACATTTCTGCCTCTTAATACTGACAAGTAGAGAAGTAACTGCCTATGAAAACCAGATATGAAGTATTTAATTCACTTTGCTTTTGCAGTACTTAAGTAGAATTTCTATTTATGTATTTGGTCCCTTGCAAGTACTCATAGACATACAAATTTTGTGGATTGATTTGTCAGCAGTGTATTTCAGGATTACGAAAAACTTATTAAAAAGCTAGCAATGTAAATCAGAGCCTACATTATTAAAAAGTTAACAATGTAAATTAAAATTTACATATTGACAAAGCAACCTATTTCCCTGGCTATCAATTAAACACACATTGGTCCTTATTAACAGGTCCATTAGTCTTCATATACAGACATTCTTGCCTTAATCAGGTTAGGCTCTCTGTTTAAATTTTGAGAATGTTATATTTTCCACCTTTATGTAATACATACAGGCAATAAGATATATTGTGCATTCCAATGACTTTTTTCCTGTGAGTGTTTTTTGACCCTCCAAGCAGGCTTCTGAGACTGTAGTTGAGTGTTCAAAAAATCTTCATAGACTGGAATACCCAGTCCTTGATGAAAACTTGTTAGCTTTAAGGTGCTTAGGTACTTGCTTTCCATCAGTCTGTACAGATTCAGATCAGCCTTGAGAGACGGGATCTAAACTTTGTTTTAGAAACCTAACGATACCAAATGGTTCCTTGTGGGATTCTCCTAATACACCCAACTCCCATAAATTTCATTTCTAGTACTATTTCTGTCTCAGCATATGGATTTGAAAGTTAGAAATCCACCAAAGCCACAAGCAGATGTTTAAATTACTTTTGAAGCAAATGCCTGAGGGAAACACGGAGAGGAGAGGAGAGGAGAGGAGAGGAGAGGAGAGGAGAGAATAATTTCAGTTGAAAGTAACCTACATTGAACATGTCTTCCAACTGCCATTTGTCAGTCCAGGGCTGACCAAAAATTAAAGTTTAATAAGGGTTATAAGGGTATTGTCCAAATGTCTGTTAACCACTGACAGGTTTGAGAAATGTAACGGATTTCTAACAAGTGGCAACAGCCATCAGAGAGGTCACCAACTCCTTATATCAAGAGTTAGCTAGAAAAGAGAGTAACCATATCTGATATTGTGGTAAAAACAGAGGTTGAGTATCTGCCATGTCAGTAGGGCTGCTAATCAACAGCCAGGAGGCCATACAGCATCTGTGGGAATGCACAGGCATGCCTGGCTGGAAAATTCCTTCCGGCAAACGTTGTTCACAGGGAAACCATGTGAGACTTTACGACATGGAAGACATGTAAAGAAGAGGGAAAGATAGGAGCATGAAACCTTTCTCATGCTCTCTTTTGGTTTCTTCTGACACCACAGGAGGGAGTCAGATTCAAACCCAAGGGGAGAAGCAGAGGCAAGGTAGTTCCAGCCCCGATGTTCCTTGGCACAGCACAGTGGATGTTACACCGAAATCTCTGTCATGGAGAGCTTGATCAGGTCTTGTTCTGCACCTGGGATATGGCAAACTGTCTCTTGGATGGTAAGGACAGAAGAGATGCAAGTTCAACTATGACATAGGTAAATCACTAACAGTTAATGTTAAATAGAGTAAATCTCTTTAGCTCTCCACGCCTTTAACTTGGAAGGCTACCAAAACTGCCGATTGTTTCACAAGTGGTGTTTACTACATTTTAGGCTTGTGATCTAAATCAGAAGGAGAAATCCAAAGGAAAAGGGAACCTAAACTGGAAATACAGCACATATCTACAGGGGCCACTGCTTTCTAACTTTCTAAGGTGCAAACTGCATAAAATCATCCTGAATCCATCAGGCCAAAACAGAGCTGGAACTTCTTGTATCACAAAAGTCAGGCTGAATTTAACATAATTTTAACTTTAGTGAAATTGAATCAGAAATTAGGTGAACATGACTTTTGGTCTATATGCAGTACTAGCCACTTACTATATCCTACTTATTAGTTTTCTTTAGGAGTGAATTCAGAAAACACTGTTGAACTGTGTTGAAAGAAAAACAAGTACAGTCATTTAATCTCACTCAGCCAGATAAAAGTATCATTCCTCATGCACCTTTATGCACCACAAAAACATGTTCTGATGTGCCTTGTCATTTTTGATACCAGCTTTGATTGAATAGATATTCCAAAATTAAAATCAACAGCTTTGAGAAAGTTATCCATCCAAATCTTGGACCTAATGCAATAAAGTTTCAATGTAAATGATAAAGTATATGCCAGAGTGCCAATGAAATTCATCAGAACTTAGAAAGAGAAAATAATAAAAACATTAATAAATTGTTATTACTGGGGAAGTAATTTTATACTTTTTTTTTTTNAAATATAATAATTTTTTTTTTGGGGGGAAATTTTTTTTTTTTTTTTTTTTTTTTTTTTTTTACTTTCTTTATGGCTTGTCTTGTGTTGAAGAATACATTCAAGAAGATTTTTATCTGAGTGGCTGTGAATGTGGTTTGACTCTGACTGTAGTTACTATAAAGAGTTACAGGTTAGAGATGGAAACAGTGGGATGTGGCCCTCCAGCAAGAAAAAAGGAAAAGGGCAGATGAGAAGAGAAAGGAGGATGGGAACAGGGTGATAAACCTGACAGAGGGCTTGTAGTGGAACAGGATATTTGGAGCAGATGGATAGAAGTGACTGACCACAATCTGTGGAAGAGAGAACCAAGACTGGAAAGTGGATCATCTGTTATTCCTTCTAGATTGTTTTTATTCCTGTTTACCTGGCCCTTTGCATATAGATAGGTTTAACATGCACACACACAAATATTTGTTTACTTTTTCACTCTGAGTTCCAGTGGGTTTGCTACATGTGGTGTGCAATATCAAAGAAATGCTGTACCTCAAGTTTTAAGGCAAGCAACATCCTGCATGTTATGCCACAAAACTTTCATCTACTGCTAACCCATCTGAATTATTTTAATGTCAAATGATATTTTTTTTAATGTCAAATTAATATTTTTGATGACAAATTCAAGAAACCAGGGGTTAGTGTGACTGAATGCAATGCATTTTTTTTTTCCTCAAAATTTACTGTACTGAGAACTGTGTACCAGCTTGGGCAACTCGCAGTGAATACATATATTGTGTTTAAAATATCTCTCCAAACATCTGCAATCATTTCAAAAATATAACTAAAATAATTGCTAGTAGATTTTTAAAAACATAGCTGAAACATAGCTGAGGTCCATACAAAATGCCAGAGTTAGGAATATTTTAATGAAATATGTTTCTTTATGAAGTATATTTTGAACCATGGAGTGATTTGTAAGATACTTGCTAGGGAGATAACAGGCTGATGGTACAGGTCACTGCTCTGCCCAGTTCAGGTCATTCCTTAGTCTCCAAGAGTTTTAAAAGTGTCTTCCTAATGACCCTTATCAGAGATATGCCCGTTTTGACACTGCTTTTATTGGTCCACAGACCATACTTTAGGATTGTATCTGGGAAGTGGAGGGTAGATGTTTAGTACCCTATATTGTCTTACTCGGGTGGCTGCAGAACAAACAAACCAAACTGGGGACTCCCAGGTGCCCGCTGAATGCCCTGAATACCAACTTGCTAAGTGGTTTAATTGCCATTCTGGGGCTGACAGTTTTCTCCCTCTAAAAAGAAGTAACAGTCCATTATTTCACTCCAATATAGACTGGGAAAAACATGGAAATTGAGAACATTTCCGCAGGAATGCTAAACACTGTATTTGCTGTAGTGTATATTTCATATATGCTGTCTTTTTCACTACCATGGTAAGCAAGAAATCAATTTGAAAGGTGCAGGAAAAGCAACTTCACACACAGGTTGCAGGCTAAGTAGGAGGGCTCACATCAGCATTTTTGAAAATGACAACATTCTCACTTGTCAATGTAGGCAGTAACAGTGAGAAATCCATCTGGCAGTGAAGTTAGTAGAAAATGGATTTCATAGTTTCTATGGAAATTCTAAAATCTTGTGTGTTCTCTTCAGACTGAAAATAATTTTCAGTGGGGAGTAATTAAAGGAAGTGTAGTAATATGAAATTTTTACATTTGTAGTCATCCACAATGGTAACAATAGCATTTTACTTAGGGTTTTCTGATATTCTGTCTTAATTTACATAATCCATTTTTATCATATTTGAAAATCCCTCCACAAGTCAGTGGCCCATTATCCTTACCAAATACTAGTATCACTTCTCACTTCCAGTGGTGACATCTCATGTCTTTCTATGCCATCATCTGGTTGTTGTATCACATCCAGTTCCAGATTATTCCACCTTTCCTCAAAACTGTCTTGTGCCCCAAGCATTAGTCGTACTGATTTGACACCTGTATCATATATAAGCCCCTACAGTTTCTCCTCTATACTGGAAAATATGTGTACAGTAACAAGTAACAAGCAATGAGGCCTCTTCTCTGCTCCTGGGTTTCATGCATGACAAGCAGTTGGCTGATCTGCCATTTGCTGTCAAGAGCAGTAGAGGGTCTGTAGAGCTTTGCTCTGTTCAAAGACTCAGTCCCCCATATGGAGAGCTATACAGAGAAAGGGAAGAAATATTGGAGGAGGAAGCGGAGAGCTCACTTTCATGACTACCAGTGTGTGCATCTAGGTCTCACCCCTATTCACAGCACGCAATTTGCTGCCTGAGTCTCATTTGGTGGAATGTGACAGAGCCGACTGGTCCTCCTGTTACTATCACCCATGCTTTTGTAAGTCTGTTAAATTTACTTTCTTAATAATCTTTAAATTAATTTTAATTAATTCTCCACTATATCAAGGTATTTAAGGTCGTGTCTACCTTTAAGAAAATGATAAGCTGCACTACATTCAAAGGATGACTAATCACACTCTAAAAAGGTTTAAATACTTCTTTGAACCTGACCTTAATTTTTACACTACAGTAACAACCATAAGTGACTACTCTTCTCTTTACAACAGCCTGGGAAAAACATTCTGCAAGAAAAGGCTTGAGGCATTTAATCATCAGGTTTTTCTTGATGTTATCAGAGGGAACAAGGCTGTTCTTGCATCTTCCATCTACACAGAGTTCCTGTGACAAGCAGCTGCTTAGAGTCTCGAATTTAACTGTTGATCCTTGATACACTAATATCAGTGGAGCTCTATAACCAGCTGAACCAGGATTGACTGCAGCTTATCTTAAAATTCCTTTTAAAATGTTAGCATCACTACAGAGAAAAAAATTCAGTTAAATTTACTGAAAAGATACTACAGTTCCATGCTTGGTAATTAAGTATTTGTACAATATGACAGAACATCCTATATTTCATGTTTCAAAACAAGAAGAAGTATAAAATCATTTAGCCATGCCTATACAGGTACACAAATGTAGCTACACTGACAATGCTGTGTGTAAGGATATTGCTTTCTGGCTATGGTGGCAGGTAAATATTGTGATATAATTTTTGTTGCAGTTATCCAACAATTCCAGTAACAGTACATTCTCCACGTGAATCAAATAACCCATCCATAACACTGGCCTGCCTTTAAGTATTTTTAATGGATTAAGTTTTAAAAATAGCTTTGATTAACCTTGCATAGAACCTACACTTCACAGTCACCTTTTTTTTCAAGGTTGCATTTGTTTGGATCTCATTGTGCTGACAAGGTTACACAATTGCACCATCGCTGTGCAGTTTGGCAGGGAACACTTCTGTAGCCTCATTAAATGGATTCTGAGCATTCGCACCAAAGCCTGATTTTATAGTTACAGCACTAGCAAAAATTCTTGCCTGAAGAATATAGCACTGCTTTGTTGATTTCTCCTTACCCTTCCTCTTTGAAACTCTACTGATATTTTTTCTCCCACGATGTATACTTAAATGCAATTTGATAAGATCCAGAGTAATGAGATATACCATTCTTGTCCAGAAACAGTAAAGTATAATTTTTAGCTATTTTTTCATACCCTGAACACCCTTCAACCACACTTTGAAATTAAAATAACTTCCCTTGCACCCTTATCCTTCATCTTATACATCTTTGCAGCACAGCAGCAAAAAGATCCTCCTTGCCTACATCACAGTGCATTCAAAGGTGTTATCCAAACCCATGCATCACATCCCAGCTTTAGCTGTTTGTTCAACTGGGGCTGTCTGTGCACATACATCTATACATGCTTGGATGAACAGAGTCCAGTGCAAACACATATTTAATAATAAACTCATTGAGTCCAGGACTGTGAACCTTTACTTAAAAAAGTATACCTTAGTTTCTTCAGTGGTCCACCTGAGTATTGAAAATGGACAACAATGCACCGGAGAACTGCCACAAAAAGGGGAGTGCTACCATCAGAGTCTCCTCAGAGAAGAAAGAAGAGGTTTTGCTACATTTCCCATTGAACATAAGTCTCTCTGTAGCCTAATATCCAAGACACATGGAATCAGAAGGAGGAATCACACCTGTATCATAGACACAAGTACAAGGTTGTTCAAAGTCGTGTAAGTGCAACCCTGATCCCATTCTCATTGTCAGACTAACCAGCTGGGGAAAAGGAAGAGGAAGGAGTTGCACATTGACTTCCTTGCAAGGCATAAAAGAGATTGTAACAATCCATTTGTTGAAATCTTCCTGGTCTATTGTGCATGCAATATCCTTAACTAATTATCAGGTATTGGATATGCTGGGGTTCCTGGTTACGTTCATTGCCTGACAGAAACTAAATAAATAAGCTTCAAAAAGTAAAAATACAGATTTCCACATTTGAAATGAGTCCCCATGCTCTTCTATCTCTTTACTTCTATTCACATTGATTTCAGTGGAAACAGAATTGGTCCCTTGATAAAGATAACTAGAGACCTTTGTCTTCCTGCTGTCCATTTCTTTAATACGTGAATGACTAAAATAAGGCTATAACACCTTTCTCCTGCCTCTTCCCACCTCAGTACTGAGGCAGGTACTGGCAGAAGGCATTAGTTAATGGCTCATAAACTTTTTTTCTTTAAATTTAAGTTTTCCTGGGTTTGTAAGTTCATCATAAATTTGTCCTGTAGAGTAAAACTTGCCCACAAAGTCAGCCAGGGAGCAGTTAATAATCTATTCAGTTAAAAGAAACTCAGGGAAAGCTGAGTGAGGTGGAAAGTATACCTGTGTTTATCTTTATATAGGGCTAAATACACACACATACACAAGCACTAATGCACACAGTATAAATAACAGGTATGTTCTGATTTAAAGTGTCAGAATGACAACCTCTTTAAATTCTTTTAAATGCTTCATAGGAGCAGAACCTGCCCATTTAGATATTCAGTGGCATGAAAAGTGCTAGCTGTTGGACAGATGAATAAGATTCATGTTGACAGCTATTTATAGCTCTTTTGGCTGCTATTTTGAAAGGGGGGGATACAAATCTGTCTGTGTCAGCCTAGATGTTTTGATTCCACTATTGCAGGTGACGGTGGTAACCTATTACGCATGGTAGATGCTCAATAAATTAAGCATAGTGTCATCACCGAGGATTACCTTTTCTGTTATCAGCGCAGACTGGCTGAAGCTGCTCTGTGGAGTGCAGTTCACAGCCATTAGTGTATTCTTCTGTGTTTTTTGGTTAGATCTCGACAGTTACACTGCAGCTGTCAAGTTTCAGTCCATCTTCTACAGTTTCTTTCACCAGCTTAGAAAGCATGTGTCAAAAGCATGTCTGAAAAACGTTAATTTTTTGTAGACTGTTGTTTCTATGATTTACAGAAAAGATTCTGATAGATCTTCATGTTTAGGAAAGTGAAATTCAGTGACAGAAAGGACCTAATGATTTTCTCCGGCAAACAACTTTTTCCTGCAGTAGTATATTTACCAAGACAACTTTTCTTATCTGTTGTTAAGATTTGCCAGGCAATATAGTTTCCAAAACTTACTATAGGTGAATATTCTAAACCAAGACATTTTTGCTGATATCCAGACTATATTTCTAAAATATTTATTATTATTATTATACTCTTTGGAATGTTATCTTGTATTCCCCTCCTTCTTTGCGTTTGTACCCTTCTGACATTGCGAGTCCTAGTGAGTTTAGAGAACACAGTACACGAAGCATCTGTTTTCACTAACAGATTAGGTCACTTGCAACAGGAATACTCTGCACTCATGCAGCAAGAAACATATTTCCTCTCCCACTCTCATAGACATATAAAACCTGAAAATACCAACAAATACTATCAGTATACAGGGCTGCCACATGAGTTCACAGACTGATATGTGAAAATATCTGTATTTCTAAATGGGAAAAAGCCATTAAATCCTGTTCTTTGTCAGACATATGCAAATACTTTCAATGTATATTTTTTCATATTTTTTTGTTCTGTTACTCTGTAGGTGTATTTGGCACAATGCCCATAACCACAGCATGTCAACACATTGACTTTTGATACATATCTGTTATTCACCACATGTATGAACAGGCTAACTGTTTATATAAATTTCCTCACCAAGTGCTTCATCTGAACCTGGCTTTCATATTGGCTAGTGGTGTATTGAATCAGTGAAACAAAATCTCATGTACAAATAAGAGGACTCATTTGCATAAACAAACAAAACTAAGAGCAATCTGGGAAAAAAAAAAAAGCAATAAATGTGTAATCACAACAAGTAATCAGGCCAACCAATCATTATTAAGTCCTTCAGATTTACCCTGAATCTAAGCCAAATTCCTACAATGCCTTCATCGAAGTCATCTACCTGAAGTCATTCATTCCTGCTTTACACAGAGGAATTTGCTGTTCAGTGTGATAGCAGTTTTGGAGTTTGGCAGCAACCCATCTTGCTCAGCAAAATTTATTAGGAATAGGAAATTCTGAAGCAAGGCAGGGAAATAATTATGTGTAATTTGGTGTAAACATGCCCATTTTGAGGAGGGAAATGCTCCTGAAAAAAAAAGAAAATTAGATCTATGAACTTTATCTTGGTTTTCTTTTTTTTATATTGTAGAAGTGTCTCTGCACTGCAGGTTAGTGAAGTGATCATGTAGACTCCCACTTTGTCAGTAACTGCACTAGCTAATCAGCCTGGAACTGGTTAAAAAGCCTTAGTACGAGGAGCTGTCTGAAATTGTCCTCACTCTGGTATTGTGCCAAATTAATGTATTTATACTGTTTTTGAGACAAGCTGCACAGTGCTACCTGGACTCATTAAGTCATCTGATAAGCTCCCTGCCCTTGATACCTGCTTATCGCAGGGCAATTAAGGCTTTGAAACCAAAAGATCAATTTGCAAGAAAGTTGTGTTTGAATCAGACAAGGACCAGCATGAGGAATACTGAGTTCTACTATCCCTTTTCCATGTAAAAATAGTATAATAGCTACACTTTCTAATCTTACTAGCAATGCTTTAGCTGGACACAAGCGGTACCTAACACTCACAATGACCGCACACACAATCACACACTGGCACCTTCACACATTAATTGACCCTTCATTTCATAGCCACCACCTTTCCAGCCACCAGAGACCATGGGTGGCAGCACCCATGCATCACCCAGCTGGTGACTGGGAAAGGGCTCCCATGCTGATGACATGGGGCAGCTGCCACTGACACCACATATGTCTCTCTGGAAGACTTTAGGATTCAAGGGAAGGTCATGCAGATGCCTCCACACCACGTCTGCTGTCTCCACACTATAACAGGCCCTTAGAGATACAAAAGTAAAAAAACAAACCTGCAAACAAAAGGAAATGCTGAATGCAATCTAGTATTTGGTAGGTGGTTCATAGTTTCCAACTTAAATACTCCATTGAAGGGCTTTACGTAATGCATGGCCATATTCTTACCTTGGTTTTGTTTGCTTTAGGTCCACAGGATTACAACTACATGACTAAGAAATAATTAGAGAGTAAACATGGCAATCATTTAATTTAACTGTAACCATGTAGAAACCTGACATTTATTAGCTGGTCATTCATGGTCCCTCAATAACAAGCAGTGAATATCTATTTCCTGAGAGCATTTAATCTAGCCCAACAATAGGTGTTTAGTTTATAAGATTTGTCATTTGGCTACGGATAGAGTCTTACTTGTTCCAGAAGTTATCTGGTGAGACAGTAAAATCAGGTGATTTACACCTTACTCTTGTATAATTATTGCTGCAACCTGTTAGAATGAAAACTTCCCATATATTAGAACTTCAGAATAAAGGAAGATATTGTTTAGGATAATCAAAAAGTATTTTGTGAAGACTGCAATTTGATTTCATGAGGAGAACAAGGGAACTAATTAAATCTGAAGAGTTCCTGATGACTATTCAAAACTATAAACAGTGAGTTAAACAAAATCCAGTGACAAGGAGTTTGTTTACAGATAGTTTTAATCCTATGGGAAGAAAAAATTAATAAAATTTCTTGTCATTTCTTTAAAGTATGCCAGTTACAATCAGTGGCTTCTTCCTTTCACCCCCCTCAGACTGTATCTTTTGTGTAGCTGTTGTAGAATAATTTAGACTGGAAAAGACTTTGGGGGGTCAGGTGGTCAAAACAGGACTAACTGAAGGAACTTGTCCAGCTGAGTTTTGAATATCCCTAATGATGGAGGTTTCAGAGATGCTCTGGGAACCTGTTCAGTGTTTCACCACCCTCATGGATGAAGATTTTTTTCCTTACGTCAGGTCAGAATTTCCCTTGCCACAAAAGGCAGCTGTTCCCTCTCATTCATTCACTGTGCATCTTGGGAATGTCTCTGTCTTCTCTGTAACTGCCCATTAGCCAGCTGAAGACAGCACTAAGCTTATCTTCAACCTGTCCTCCTCCAAACTTAGCAAATGCAGCTCCCTCACTCCCTCCTTGTATGCCATTTTCTCCAGCTCTGGACATCTTAGTGGTCATGCACTGAGCTCTCTCCAGTTTTTCTCTCTTATAGCAGGTGGTGAGGGTAGTAACTCTGCGCAGGGGGCTCCAGATGTGGTTTAATAAGTGCCAGATAGAGATGATTAACTCCTTCCCTCAGCCTGTTGGGTGCACTTTTACTATGCAGCCCCTACTACTACTACTAACTAGCAAGTTAGTAGTAATTAGTTAATCTTCATTGTTCCAAATATTATCATGTCTCTGTGACTGTTCATAAACTCTTTATTCCTGCTACATGTTTTCTGGTTTTGTTTTTTTGTTTGGTTCCACACCCCCCCCACCCCCCATTGTGTGCAGGCACTAGAGCTGGGCCCCTAGTTTTGCCATTTCCCCAGAACAAGTATGAGAGCCTTCACCATGTTTTCCTCCAGGCAGTTCCTCCTTGTTTCTTATTCCTTAGTTTCTCTGAAACTTTAATCTCCTCCTTCCAGTAACTTGGTTTAAAACCCTCAACACTGGCTTAGCAAACCTGCTAACAAAGATATTCTCCTTTTTTTTTTCTCTACTTGTATTCAGTCTCTCCCCAGCTATATTCATTCTCTCCCCAATAATCCTCATTTCTTAGAGAAAGTCCTTTAATCATAAAAGTCACAGCCCCGACTGCAACGTCAGCCATGCAGGCAAAATGTTGACCCACCTGCAGGATGCAACCATTTCTACCTGATCTTCTACCACTGACTGAGGCAATGTATTTTTTCTCTGTAAATTATATTTAAAACCAAACCTATTATAAAATTTGATTTCTGCTGACGGAAAAAAAGTAAAAGTTTTAATAATTGCCTTTTATAGATCAATGGTTCTTGAGTATTTTTTAATTGAAAGAGCATTTGAACTTTCTTATGGTCTGTGAATCACCATGTCAAATGTTCTTCAAGGCTGTGGGGGAAAGGTGGTGATAACTTTCTTAGCTTTTATAAACATTATGGTGGTACAAAACAGTAGTTTCACAAGAAGTATCAAAAGTCTTTTTAATCTGTCATATTGATAATAAACCCATAAATATTTGGACTTACATCTTTTGTGCAAATTCATAACAAAGTCTTTGAGTTTTGAGGGGACTTTCAGCTGGGCCTGAAATACACATCTAGCAATTATTGAGCTCCATCTGATACCAATACTTTCCACAAGGTCTTACCTGCTTAAAACATAGAAATGTGGCTTTAGAAGTAGTTTTGCAATTGCCTTAGTTTCAAGCAGATCAAAGAACATCTATCTGATAGGGATCTACGTGGTCTCTTTTGTAAGAATATGTGACTGGACTTTACCAGTGCTACTGACTGGCACGATGAATGCTAGATAAGCTCCCAAACTAACAGACTGTGACTGAGCTGCAGAGGTAGATACTTTAAATAGCATAGTTTATTTACTCAGTGACAGTCTGACAGTAACTGTGGCTACATGAGGTTTTTTTTGTAGGGTCTTTCTCTTACCTTGATAATTTTTGGCATAAGAACAGGCACTTCAATAGTGTCTGTCTATATAAATGCATCTCTGAATAACACTTTGGGAAAATAGGGGGTTTATGTTCCCTAGATTTACTTCACAATTTTCTTGATAACAACCTAATAGGTTTGAAAAGGTCAATAATTATCATATAGATGTTCTGTTGTCATAATGGCAACATGTTATCACATTCCATCATGACTGACTAAGCTTGAAATAAATGTCTTGTATTAACATGAAAGGGGGTTTGAAAATCCTTATCATTCACTTGGTTTTAATTAGAACTCTTTTTATCAATCCTGACTTGGAGGCGTCACTTTAGGAAAAAGAATTGCTCCCACTCTCATTACTCAGTATACTGCAAGAATAACAAATATTGCTAATGCTAATAATTAATGTCATCAATGTATTCTTAGTCAATTTTATTTTAAAAATAACCTTCTTCCAGGGAGTTATAGGTATCATTTTATTATTCACAAAATGAAAATTGTGTCAACACAGTTTGTATCTGTCAAACTATGCAGGAACAGAAAGCAAAGCATGTTCTGCCTCAGAAACCTGAAGGTCCATGTCTTTTTTCTTGTAAACACTATTGGACATATGTAAAGTTAAAGAAGTTATGATTCAGTTCTGTGGAATGATCTATAGAGTTCCAGCATGCTAGAGACACTGCCTAAGCAAACAAACCTACTATATAATAAATAACTGCTGAATTGTTTTAAATATTTATATATATATATATAAATATTTGTTTATTTGTGTACAGATATGATTATAGATGCTGTTCTATCCGAAGTTTCACTTTGTGTTCTTAGTTTTAAAAAGAACTCTAAATGTATATGCTTTGTTTGTTTGTTTGGGTTTTTTTGGTGGATTGTTTGTTTGTTTGTTTGTTTTTGGGTTTTTTTTGTTGTTGTTGTTGGGTTTGTTTTGTTTTGTTTTGTTTTAATTTAGTCCCAAGTCTTTTAACATCTCCCCTCCCCTTCTTTCCAGAAATCTCACTACAAGTGCAAGGAAATTTCATTCACCTCTCCCCATTCCCCCTCCCCAATTTTGCTTGCTCTTCCTGCCTCTCCCCAAATTAAATAAATCAGAAAACGGCTGTTTCAGCAGCTCATGTTGTGCATTTACCTAAATGTTATCTGGGATTCTAGCATGGCACAGCTGAAGGGGCACCGTAGCTATTGCTGCCGTATGAAGCTGGTAGACATGATGAGGCGCTTCAGTGGAGAGGAGGTTAAAGATGGTAAGCAGACAACGTGTCTTCCTGGTTTTTAGCTGCTACCACCCCAGTCTTGCTACAGAGGTGGCCTGGATTTTTGTGACAGATGTAGAAAACTATATCACCCTAAAGTGTAATGCTTTAGTGGTACATCTCTTGACCTTTCAATGAATTGAAACCAGTCATTTTAAGGGAATTGAGATTCCTGGATGTTTCCAAGGATTGGTCACAAGGTTCCCTACTCATGTCTTTCATAGAGATAACCTCTCTAACAGCAAGAGGATTTTAGATGCATCCTTGTACACTTTTACTCTATAAGCAAATTATTCTCTCATCATGTCTGACTTTGAGCAGTATGGATGACTTTGTCAAAACTTTCAATAGTAATATAAATTTTACCAAATGCAAGTCATTAGTATTCAAAGCTACACTATCAGCATTTCTAGCTGGCAACAGTCTCTTTTTCTTGCTAAAGAAAAGTTATTAAAGAAAAAATAAAGAGCTCGAATTAAAAAAAAAATAAAAGGAAAAAAATAGAAAAAAAAAAAAGAGCTTGCTTTAGGGCTTGCTACAAACTCCACAGACTTAGCAGGGTTTTTTTGTGTTGATCAGCCCTTGTGTCTTTGGATGCTGCCTGTTGTTGGGAGTGACTGCCTGGACAGAAAACCTCCAATAGATTTTGCTCAGCCTCTGCTGTGAGACAGAGGTATTACTGTGCTGTAAGGCTGACTGACGCAGGGCTTCTGCAATCAACCAAGACCATAGCAATGGTCTTTCATGCCTTTCTTCATACCTCAAAACAGAAGGAGAACAATATACAAGGCAAAATAAATTTCATATTTATAAATTATAAGTATTACATATTAATTCACTCATCTGCTCCAAATAAAAAGCAGGGCCTGACTGAAAAACAGCAGCAAAAACCCTCAGTGCTTGCTGTGCAGAAATGAGCATGTGAAAAAATAGTAGTTAATAATAGGGAAATGGCTCCTAAATGAAATTATAATGAGATTTCACCTGTAATATGGGGTTTAGGACCGATTTTCCTGTATTAAGAAAACCATTGCCACACCAGAGGTGAGTAATAGAGGTTAGCTAGAAATTGACAAAACACTAATATGAAAATAGAGACAAAAGATTAGAGTCACTTAGCCAAGGAAATATGTGCATAAGGAAAATGATTCAAAAATACCTGAAGCTGTGAAAGGCAGATAGATTGTTTGCTCTCATTTCTAATGACATAAGAACAATGGGATCACAGGATAGCAAAAGCAAAGAATAGGTAATTAATAAAACATACTTTTCCAAAAAATTAAGAACCCATTGCTAGAGAAAGTGAGCAAAATAAAGAATCTGGAAACTAGAAATTTGTAAAAATAGTAAGAATGGGGTTTGTCTACAGAGTTAATGGTAATATAGGTAGCATTAATTGCCAAGGATTGCTAAAGTTTCTTACTTAAATCTCGTGGCTCCTGTTAATTTTCAGGCTTAAATCTCCTGCTTAACACTGGGATAAGACTAAAGGCAGAGACAGATTATCTCATACTGTCTGCTACAAGCTTCTTCAGTCTTCCTCTGAAGCATCTTTTGCTAGCTCCCATTGGAACAGGAAATTAGATCTGAATTTGAAATCTGATCAAATTTTTCTGGTCTTGTAATCCTGCCTTATATCTTTTCACTTGCAGCTAAACTATTCAAAACTATCTGAGGATCTGTCTCTCAGAAGCATAAAGTTAAAGGAACAAAAGACAAAACAGCCCATACACAAACTTTCCAAATATGATTGATTCTTTTTTATAAGTCAACTAAAAGTCTTCTTATGAGTTTGCTTTTCATTGCAGAAAAAAAGATGGAATTTGAAGATTCTATTCTATAAAGCCCTCTGAAGAGCATCACAGTTCTGTGCAATAATCTATAACTGTATTTTCATTGTAGATATCTTTTATTTTATAGTAGCATTTTATATTCCCTTGAGTCATGAATCAAGCACCATAGGCAAGATTCATCTGCTGAAGATGAAAAGAAGCAGACAACACCCCCCTGGAGTCCATAGTTGATATTCTGCTTCAGACGTAGAAATTGAGTAGTTATCTTTCCAGAATGAAGACACTTATTTAGCACTATTATGCACAATTATTCTCTCTTTTAAAGTAAAACTGACAGACCAAAGTCTTTGTCAGTTCTTGTGAGATGCAATTTTATATGTGTATATGCGTGTGTGTGTGTGTGTGCGCGCGTGCTTTGAATCACTTTTTGTCTAGAAGCAGGACAACATTTAGAGTGAAATATTTATATTTTCTTAAATAAAGATGGTTTTACTTCTCTTTTCTCCTTATTTCATCAGATGCAGTTTAGATTAATATATTCAAAATGAGAGGTTTCACAAATCACTATCAGATGTAGCCTCAGTCAGATTTATTATAATTTCTAATACTTGGTTAAAGAAATTAATGCTTCTCCTAATAGTCCAATGAATAGGTCTATCAGCCCACAAACGTGGTTATTGGAGCTGCCTTGGGACTTTCAGCCCTCAAGCCAGCTGGAAAAGAGGCTATCACACAGAAAATATTCTGAGACTCTGGGAAAAGATATATAGAGTGCACTGTGTCTTTGTGTTCCCCTAGCAGCTGCTTACAGAGTGGTAATGCAATCTCAGAGGAGTCTGCCTGCCATTTCACTTGTAGGGTGACTGCAACTATCACAGCTGCTTCAGTGAGATAAATACAGAAGAAAGGGAGGGAACAGAATAAGTTAACCCTTCAGTGATATAGCTGGAAAAACCTGTAGAAGTAGACATAGAAAATGCAGAAGCAGAAAAATAGAGAAGGCTTCTGGGTGAACTAGTAGCTGTAGGAAAGCAATCTCTCTAGAAATGCACATACTAAATGATGATGTGTGAAATGTGACACATTTTCAGTCCTTATTTACTTGGAGATTTTTTCTGGAGATTTACTTACATAGTGGCTGGTGAGACATGTTTTAGTGTGGAAAGGAACCAGTACAACTGGAAGAATTCATATCTGTAAATAGAAATCAAACAGAAGAAAAGCCCCCAAAAACCAACCAAACCAAATAACCAAGAAATTTAAAAGATACTTTTCAATTTATATCTTTTTCTCTTTAAATGATCATTGTCTATTCTACAGAAGTCCTATGCATTTTGAAACATCAGTGCTTCAGTGAAGTGCCTAGTTAACAGATTTATTTCTATGGTAAACAAGCTTTCAAAGTCTGACATTGCCTACCATGGAGAGATGTTTGGATTAAAAAAAAAAAGTTGTATGATTAATTCCAGGCACTTTGAAGAGCTCTCTGTTTGATTTATAATAATGACCTCACTGGAATAAAGAGCTTGGGCTACTGTCTGTAACATGTTTTGTTCTCCAACCAGGATTCTAACGTAGGTTACAAAAGCTCAGTTAGAAAAATGTAAGTTGCTTTCCTTTGCTAAGCAAGGACTGTGTCATTTAAACCAACCCAACATTTTACAGAAAACCTCTCCCTTAGTCTTGGGAGGACATAATCATACTACCCACCAAAACAAACAAACAAACAAACAAAACAAACCCAAACAAACCAACCAACCCCCCCTCCAAAACAAAACACACACACACACACACCCAAACCCCATGAAAAACAACCACCAAAAAACCAAACATATTTCTTAAATGTCATATTAAAAATATATCATATTGGTCATTCTGAAGGACAATAATGATTTGAAGAGTTTGCTTCATAGCATTACTGTTCATTTGCTATAGAAATAAACCTCAATAAATGGTCTCTGCCAAACTCTTAGTATTGCATACCATGCTGACCTTATTTCTTTGCTCTTCCACTAGAGGAAAGGTTTTTCTCTGTCTCTTTAAGAGCCTCAAACATATTGTAAGTACCTGTCAAAGAGTAACAGATAAGCAGAAAACCCAAATAAAGAGAATTCCCTCAGCATATGAGCTTAGATAAAAGATTGCTGAGGGAATTTCTGAATTAGGCAACATTTTGAAACTTGTCCTTGCTTCTAGATCTTATCTATGTATGGTATCCTTTGCATTTGACTCTTCCTAATGGATCTTTTCTTCTCCCTGCCCATAATAGCTGACATTCATTATTTGTAATCTAGAATCAATGGTTAAATACTTGATTCCTTACGTTCAGATAGTGCATGAAAGAATTCAACCACAAACTTACACAAATCTCTTGGAAAGACTCAAAAGCAGTTACTACCCTATAATTGTTGATCAGCCAATTTTGATAAAGAGATATTACTGAAGTTTCATGTCNTAGAACAGGTTGATCATAGTTAGTACATTTTATTAACATTTGCTAGTACTGTCAAAGTGGGTAGGTAACACTTTTGGCAGATGATGTAAACTTCTCTCCCTCCAAAAAAGCCCTCTAATATGGAAAGTGAAAAAAGGTCACTTTGTTACCACTCTCCCTTGTGCACCAGATGTCAGAGTACAAGTGGAGAAAGTTACTGCTTCTTTTCTCTAGGACATAGAAGAGGCATTTTAAGGTCATGGTAGCGAAAAACAACAGGTAGACATGTTCATAGCTGTACATCAGGCTAGAGAAGTTTTCTTCTTCCACCACAGAGTTCTTCAGTGAACAACCTGTCATTCAGGACTTTTGAAGTGTAACAACTATGTTTGTGATCAATCAGTGAGGAGTTGAACCAGGCACATGTACAACTATGAGTATAAGTGGCTACGAATAGATAATTTCTGGAGCTAGAAGAGTCAAATCTGCAGGCTTCCATTTTAAAACAAATGACTGAACTCAAAGTCTGATTTTTGTCTAAGATATTTAAAGTTAGATAGTGAAAAAAAGTATTACAAGTAGTAAAGAAACTGCACATATATATTTTAATTACAGAATGTATGTAACATGTATGTTGCAATATAAAAGCTCATAAGAGACTGCCAGTCAAGTATTTTCAAAATAGTGCTGTCAGGCTATCTGGGTTGAATTCTTGGATGATGTAATTTGCCATCCCTTCACTGAAGTCAACAGCTTTATGCTGACTTAAACCTGTTGGGGAATTGGCCCTATGCCACATTAATACAAATCACTTTAAGGATTAATTTTGGTTTACAGGTGTCAAATATAATTTTTGGTTCAAGAAGATGGCCATGAGTCTGACAGGTTTTGACAATAAAAGTTAATTACAGGCAACACATGATGAAACAGAAGCATGAACATCTGATTTCTGCAAACTCTAGAGGCTACGTGGTTGTAAATGAAGCACAGTGAGAAATCACTCAGCCAAAATGCACGAGAGAATATATCAATTATGAAACTAACAACAAAATCATGTCTATACAATTTAGTTATCAAAACAAATTAAAGAGTTTTAACTAAGACACACCTCCTAGATTACTGTCTTTCAACCTGCAATAGACTGAAAAGCCATTCAATGTTCTCTGTACCGGTCCACTGAAATGTTTGTAGTTACTTGCTTGGAAACTTGATGGTTAAGGTGGGTTTTGTTGCTGCTGAAGTTTTGCTCTCACTGAACTAAACAATGGCTAAATACCAGCTTCTGTGAAAGGAGAAGAAAAAGAGAGTATACTTTTTTTGGACTCCATACTGTTACATGACACTGAAACAGTGGGTACCAAAGCCACCAGATTGTATCATGGAAGAAAATAGCCTTAGTAATATTTTTATAATTTCGATGTGTGTTTCTGTCTGTTTGCGTATGTGTGTATGTGCATGCATGTGTATATATATGCTATCTATAGAACTCTTATGGTTTCATGGCACTACTTGTCCAGAGCAGTCCTCAGCTAATGCAAAACCACAGAACCACCTAATTGGGCTCCCTTTCCACAAATTTTATTAAAAAGGAATTATATGTCACAGTAATACAGCCCAGAACTGTCTTTATCTCAGCCAAAAAAAAAATGGAATTACATCAATAATGCTGCTTAAGGGTAAACCAGCCAAGACAAACTTATGTATGACCTATGATACTTGATTTATTTGACCACAAAGGCAAGTCTCAGGGCACTAACAAGCCTTCATTGCCCTGATGAGCCTCACCCAGGTGCTTCCCAACAGGTTCTTCCCACCCAGAGGCATAAAAAGACCCTGAGCTCTGTTGTAGGTAGTCCCTGTCTCCAGCAGTCCTGACTTGCTGCCTGAACATCCCAGACTGACCCTGGACGTGACCCTACCTCACCTTGTGTGATGGTCCCCAGCCCTGTCGCTGTGCCCACCCTGGCTCTGCTCTGGTTCTGCGGGGCTGCCCCTGTCTGGTGGGGCAATGGCCTGCCTGGGTCATGGCCGCAGCCCGGCTTCCCTTGCCGAGCAGCCCCCTGCTCCCTGAGAGCAAGGCGGATGAGACAGTGAGTATGCAGCAACTGCAGTACGCAATACCCCTTGTATGTTGGAGAGTGAGGGAAAAAGAAAGAGAAAAAAAATAACAAAAGCAAAGTTTTATGCCTATTTTTAGTAGACCTTTTGGGACAGTTCATTGAATCACACAAGATGAACAGAATCTGAGGTCTGGACTAAGATCTGAGGTCTAATGATGATACTCTCCAACCTAGAGACTATATCTCTCATAATACCAGGTTAAGAAGACCAGAACAATACAGTTTTTGTTGGCAGCACATATTCCTGATGAGCTCTTTCTCCTGTTAGGTCGGAGGAGACATATTCCTCTTCAATGCATGTAAAAGACCAGCGTCCAGGGCATTCAATATTCTGGTGTCTCTCTGATCAGAAATTACAACCCGTATAGTTAAAGCTGTGCAAGAAAAAAAAGGGTTTCATGAAATCATTTACGGTTCTGGCTCTTGAAAAATTTTATGTTGGTTTTCTAAATAGTAGAAAGTGTATGGAATGCTGTCCTTACAGATGTCCAGCAGCTGATAATGTGGCTCATAATGATAATCACATCATACTTACTTTGTCAGAATTGTAGCTAAAAAGGAAGTTTTCTCCTGTGATTCAGCTGTTATCACTTATATCCCAAGGCATAAAGTTATCTCCCTCAGCTCTTATCATTTTATGCTAACTGCAGATGATTCACATTTCTGACGTTGTCATGCTTACCTATCAAATTTATCAGATTTTTAAAGGTAAACAAAAATCTTTCTTTTTTTTTTTTTTTGTTCATCTTATTTCTTTTGCACCTTACTAACTTAAATAGAAGAGGCATTATTTTATTATTTCTATATTCAAATAGAAAGTCTTACAGAAAGAATTAGCCTTCACATTTCTATGGAATTTACTTTCTTGTTTTCATTTCTTGAAAAGGAATACCTACAACAGGATATGGTGGGTTTATTTTAGAACCATCGCTTTAGAACTGATTTCTTCACTTATGCTCCCACTATTGACATTGATCTTGCAGTGTTAAATGTCTTATATAGAAGGTGAATCTCAAGTGTTTTCATGATAATGTCCTTTTGTATTGCTAAAGCAATCCCAGTAGGGTATCCTTTCCATTTGATTCCCAGTATATTCTCACAAATACTGGGAATCAATCTCTGTGAATCAAATTGGCCATGATATATGTAAAAGACAATTATCTATCGTACTCGTATGCCAAAAACATGGAGAACAGAACCTTTCAGCTGCAAAAATGTTGTTAATGCACAAAGCTAGCACATGGTAGTATGCGTCTCATTCTTTCCACGAAGTGGTCACCAGAAGGGGATAATTGTGATAATGGATAGCACTAAAAGTGATCCAAGACTATATTTTTCTCTAAGGAAGTATTTCTCAATCTATAATCTATTTAATAATCTAATTTTGAATTTTGAAAATTTTTTTTGTACACATTAAAATAGTCTATAGAAATCTGGATCAGTGATTAAGATAGGTGGAAAATGTAATTTTTATGCAGTTAAAATCACAAACAAAAAAAGCATGTCAAAGACATCTCCCTAAATATTAGGTTATTCATAAACATTCACCATGTGATAGACTAACTTCATGTCCAAAAAAGAAAAAAAAAAAAACAACGTAAAACAGCTTAAATGGAATCTTAGGGAAAAAAGTGTCTTCTGAAATTCAGCCACTGCATCACTAGAGTAACATCTCATTAAATGAGAAACAGCAAAACACCAGAAAAGATTGATAGCTATAGATGAAGCTGTATTCACTAAGTTACAGTGGCTACATAAGTTATGAATGGTGGAGCTACAAATGAATAAAGCAGTTATTGTAACTATAAAAACTACACTACCATTACAACACAGTTATTTTATTTATTCGTTATTTATGAAGTATAATTTTAAGGATAGTTTTTACTGTCTAATAATATTAAGCAGCATAAAAAAAGAAATATTTGTGAGTAGAAGTGTGTCATGAATGCTCATTAGCTTATAAGTGTATTTCTAGAATGATGCACCTAGAATATATCAAGTAAATACGTTCCTGCATCTGCTTAATCTGAAACACTAAGAATAGGTGGGCAAAGTGTATTGACATATTATACCTTCTGTGTAACCAATTCTTCAAATTATTAAATACACTCAAGAGAGAAAATAGGATAAAACTTCTGGAAAAAAAACCCCCAAACACCCTAACTTTATGAAAAGTAAAATATTTCTCTTACAACTTAAATTAGGTTGTTATTGAAGAAAAAAGATACCACTCAAATTCTGTTCCAGGCTTTCAGAAAGCTTCTGTTCCTTTGTCATGTGCTCACCTATGTGAATCGTGTGACAGAAGTGTAGAAGAGCAATATCTGAGCTACTTCAGGACCGGCCCAGCAATGATAAAGGGGAGTCCCAAACAGCCTTTATTGACATAGTGTTGACATAACTTATGTCAGTTAACGTGTTTGCAGAATATCACTTGGCATTTAATATTCAGATGGCTGACATGCAAGTAATGCATCTAGGTCTTGAACCTTCTTTCCGTCTTGTAGAGTGCTTTCCACTTCTTTGCTGTGGGGGAAAAAAAGTGATTGATTCCGACAAATAGCCATTTGCTGCTGCTATCACTAGGATGCTAACAGATAGGAGCATTCATTTGTGAAGCTCAACAGCTCACTAAGTTCCTGGATGAAATCTAGTATTTTAGTCTATATTTTTTAGTTTTCTGCTGGATCTAGAAATACTTCTTGTAGTGAGGACTCCTACTTTTGTGAAGTTTGTTTATTGCTCATCTTACCTTAAATACCCACTATTGCCAGCATCTCTTGGTCTCTTCTGGGGTTTATACAGTGATTAATACTTGTTATTTGCCAAATTGTTATTTGAATGACAGAAGAAATAAATGAAATAAGGCAATCTACAAAGATCTTGCAACCTGAATACTTTTTCAATTGAAGAGAAACAGAAGCACTTGGGACTAATGTTGTGTATTAAGAGTTGAAATCCAGTGCCCTACTCACTGAATCCATTGACCTTTTTACATTCTTCATACTTGCATGCATATGTTTGGTTGAATGTACAGCCGTGGATCTTTAAATGCCTGATTATGTTGTGTTATTCAGAGGGATGGCACAGCACTGAGGGTTTTCTTTGGATAGTTAGGCACATTAACTGTTCTAAATCAGATTGGAGGTGCTTGATTTTATCGGATTATTCAGAATTTTATATAATTTGTACTTTATATGTTCACAGCAGTTCTTTTATTGACTTCAGTTGCAACCTGAAGCTTTTTGGTAATTTTGCTAATCAGACTGCCGTTGTTTCAAATTAGGTACTCTGTGCCTGACTGTGAAACTTTGGCTTATATGCCAAGCATTTCAGGATGCAAATCCATTTGTCAGGAAGGTTATTTTGGTTTTTAGAAGACAGCTGTGAAACCCACTGGAAAACTGGATCATTCCACTCATGTGTAGTGACAGGCTCATATACCAGATACTGTATTTTTCACCACCTCATAAGGTAACAAGATCTCCAGCCTGTTGATGATCATTCTCCATGACAGTATGTTTTTTAAAGATTAAAGGTATTTTAAAAGAAACCCACCTTAATCTCAAGAATTTGACATTTTTGTTTATTCTAGCCTAAAAATGATAGAAATAGTGTAATATAAGCAAGCACAACCCCCTTGAAGTTACCATGAACTGGTATTCAGCCAACGTATAATCAGAAGTAGACAAAAGAACTGGCTAAGAGAATGTGCTATCAGAGAAAACTTGTGCAGTTGTGATATGTCTTCAAAGTCTATCTTGAAAGTTAAGTACATCTGGTAGATGTTTTGCTATCTGGTAGGTGGCTTTTTGTCACTTGGTTTGGGACAACATGTCAGTACTCAAGAGCTTAGTGGAGTGATTAAATAATCTCTCAAAGGACATTCTCAGGTAGAAGTTACATAAAATTTGACTTCATGCTTCATACCTGACGTTTTCTTGTATAGTACACTCAGTGTTTGTATGCACTGGCAAGACTAAATTAAATTTTATTTAAAGTTTTAAGAATTTTGAGAAAGCATACTGCCAAAACCATTGGTAGTCATGGGTACAGAAGGTTTCAAACAGTGCATGTACACAAAACAAAATATCACCCTTTTTACTCCATTTCATTCCCTGGTTTGGTGATCTCTTCTGTGGAGCAAAACTCAGCTTCCCACATACGTAATAGGGAAGCTGAGTTTTATTTTATAAGGACTAATTTTAAAATCTGCAAGCTTTTTCTACTTTTTTCCCTTTCCCCAAGAGCACATAAAACCAGGTATAAAAGAGTAGTGAAAGAAGTCCTTACACAATCAGTGACCACTGAATAATATATCCCTTAAGAAGCCAGCTGTTGCCTTTGTAGACATTACTATTGTCACAAACTCCAGCCTCTCACTTAAATTGGAATGTGGGGATATCTAAGGATGGGAAAACTTGCTATAATTTCTATTCTGGTGAAAGCTCCTCCTTACTGAAATGTTATTTGGATTTTTGACAGGTAGGTCACAAATGTTATGAGCAGAAATTGGATTCTTTATTTTCTGCAAAATTTACATCTTCTTTTCTATAATTTCCACTCCTAGAGAGAGTGCTCTTTAGCACTGGATTGCTCTAAAATATTTAATGTTATTTTTTAGTCTCTAGAAGATCCTTTCTAGATAGGTGGGATGTCTCTGCTACAATAACAGGAAGCAAATCCCAGAGCACTAATCAAAAGACTTTAGTGCAATCTGAGAGTCCTGGCTGTAAGTAGGAATATTTTACATGAACCTTTGCTCTTGAAGTTACATCAGAGAATAACTGGCAGTTCTGACAGATGAACCTGTGAGGGTTTCTGCTTGTGACTGTCTACCTCATCAGACTGACTCACCACCTGTCTGTTATAGCAACAGAAGAAAATGATTGTTATGTGTTAGAAGTCAATGAAACATTAGGTATGTAGGGAAAATGATAATTCTTATAAAATAATAGATTTATTTCTTTACTCTTGTCTAAGTGTCATTAAGATCCAAATTTTTTAGAAGAATCCCTTTAGGTGCAGTTTTGTAATGGTAATCAATTAAGCCTGCAATTTATGTAAATAGATATCTACATGCTACAATTTGTGTGACTGTATATTCTTGGATTTACCTGTAGGCACAAAAGTATGCCTGCAGAATTGAAAACTGGGTTGACATACTTTAAAATAGTCTGTAGAAATTGAATCATTACACATAACTTAAAAGGAAAACTGAAGGACATTAATGTGTTCAGGTCAGGAGGTGAGGGCAGCAGAGGTGGAGAATGGAAAGATAATCTCCATTTCTAAATAAGGACACAGCTGTCACAGGAAATTTCAAGTGTAATGGCAAGGGTTTTTAATAAGTCTATTAAATCAGAAGAAGTAGCAATCACACATTTTCTAAGCTGTAGATCCCATCCTTTCTATTTTCCAGTTGTATAAAAACCTGGGTACCTATGGTGTACAAAGCTTTAAGGTGAATTTTGAAGAAGTGATCAAGAAAACATGTGATCAAATGGATCCTGCAACCTCATGACTTTCTTTCATAGAACAAATTATTTTATAGAAAAAAGTATAGTATATAAGTATACTATAAAAGTATAGTATATAATTCTGTATATAAAATGTATATTAAAAAAAGCATAAAAATATACTATAAAGAATATAAGCAATGACTTTGATAGATAATAGAACTACAGCAGAGGATGGGGTTATTATGAACAGAGAACTGGATCATTTTATATTAGGAACTGGAATATAATTTGCTGTGCAAGGTTAGGTTATAGTATAAGGTTATGTTATTACAGCCTAAAATCACTTTTCTCAACTTTTTCAAGTGTAAATGAGAAGGAAGGGTAACTCCTGGGTATTAATAACCTTTCATGGGATGGTCATTATACGGTGTGCAAATCAGACATAACTTTCAGGGGATTATCAGGTAAACTAATTGTAATAAAGGAATTCTCACTGGCAATATTGTATACGGTTCTGACTATGTGCATTCAGTGAAGAATGATTTATACTAAAATATGTGTAGCTTTGTACAGACTGAAGTAGAATTCTTTGGAGAGTTTATTTTCTGAAATGGTATATGAATGTCTTAAATTCCTTTATTTATCTTTTGTGTTCTTATTTTGTTGTGAAGTTACATAATTCATTATTTAGGAAATGTGCTTCAAATGTGTAGTGTATTCTCCTGTGACTGACTTAATGATTTCATATATGGATGACCCTTGGGAGCAGCTTGCTTTCCAGATAATTTAGGGAGAAAAACCTTATGCTATCTTTCTCATCCAAAAATTTTTCAATGGAGGAAAATACAGGGGTTGATAAAAATTTAAAGTTTATTAATTTGTTTATTAGTAAGAGTGACTGATTAAAATACAACCTGAAGCTGAATAAAACTTAAATTTTAAAACTTTCTGACAAAAGAAGAAAAAAGGAGTACACCAAGAGCTAGTATTACGTCCCAAAAAACACTCTTAAATTGCCATCCCATCCAATAGTTCATTGCATTATCTAATTACATTTGAGTACATTCTCAAGTTTGTATCTTACAGTACCATAAACAGACATGCTAGTTCAAGTTCGATCCCATAGTGAAGTAAGTGGCCCTATAATTTATTCCAAACTTAATTTTAAATTTTTATACTGTGTAGTTCCCACTGTTTCTGCTGAAGTCTGTTCCTGAAATCTCACCATTTAAGTGGTTGCAAATTTTTGTCTGAAGCCCAGCCTAAATTTTTAATGGCCAGTTTGTGCACATTTGTTCTTATGCCAACATTGTCTTTTAGCTTGAACTACTCTTTTTCTCTTTTTTACTTCTCCCGATGTGTCAATGTGGTTTTTGTTGGGGGTTTTTGTTTGGTTAGTTTTTTAGTTGGTTTGGTTTTGCTTTTAGTTTTGCTCTACAAGGAAAGTTTCTCCCATTTCTTGTCATAAAATAGTCTGTGCTGTCTCCTGTTTTGCCACTTTTGCCTGTCACATGTGCACTATCGACAGCCTGTGACCTTGTCATATTGGCCTGCTGTCCATTTGGATCCCTGGCCAGCGATGTATTTGGAGATTTCAGCCTGACCACTAGTATTGACAAGTGGGATTGGAAAATGGCTAGAAGGAGCAGGAGGGATTTACAGTCAAGTAGGAAAATTAATCACCTGGGTAGAAGCACCTTGTTCCCAACACCTAGGTACTTTCTTTTTTCTCCCAGATCACTTGGTTTCTTCATCATGAGAATGATGGCCCAATTATTGGTACCCGCTCCCCTGCACCTCCGCTCCCCTCTTCCCCTTTACCCTTTCATCAAACAATAGTGCCTGAGGACTGATGCACTGCAGTGGCACCATTATAGATGGTGGGGTTATATGTCTGTCTCTTTTACAGCAGGCAAGTCTGACTGTAATAATTCAAAGATAGAGGCTGTTTTACATAGCCATTTACAGATTGGGGAGCTCTGAGTGTGGGACCACAGGACTGCCTGCTTCCTATGGGTACTACCTCAGGGCGTTTGAAATACTGTGGTCCTTTACTTTTACCTGGCAGTTTAATTGGATGCCTTCAAGTTTAGAAGTGCAGTCACGGATGGGCATGGTTTTTACACAAGGAATGCTTATGCTAATGCAGTAGCCATTGCATCACACTTCTCTCCTTAACAGCCTTCAGAAAATTAATCCATACCTACACACAAAAAAATACAACTACTAGTAAAGCCAGACAAAACCCCCCAATTTTTAATTTCACAGCATCTTTATTAAATTTCTGTAGTGCAAAAAAAATATGCAAGGGAGAGCTTCATCTCAGTATTAGGAAGAACTGCTCTGGATGGCTCTGTGGTCATAAAGACCTGTGTCTGCAGTAGATCTAGTGTGGTTTTCTTTTTGCATAATTTGAGGAGATCAGTTAATGGTCTTAAGTGGGAAAAATGTATGGAACAGCACTGCTAAGTTAAAACTTCTAAAAAAATATTACTGAACATTCTGTATTGTGAGTACAGGGAAATAATAAAGAAGGTCGCTTATAACACTAACTGCTATGTTGTAATATAACTTGTTATTTCATGAGTAACTTGCCAGGAAGAAAGGTTTATTTAATAAGTAATATCATGCTGCCTGTCCTGTCTTATTATAGGTTTTAGTATATGGCACATATCTGCAAAAAATAAAAAGCCCATAACTAGAGTTTCCAGACTGAATCTGCAGCTAATTGTCTCTATGTTTTGGTACTTAAAGTACTGAATTACAAATGAAATCGTAGGCAAAAACTGATGCCTCCATTTTCATTTAACAAGATTCCTTCAGTACCCATGAGATTCATAAGAAATTAGATGCTATCTGAAAAGCTACGATTTGTAATAATGGCCAAGATATTATAAGGATTAGAGGAATTTGAATGAACAATCCCTTAACTCATGAAATAAAATGATAAAGGATAAAAGGTAGCATTAACTGTTCAGGGATCTTGGCTATGTACTCTACTCCAGCTGCACCAAATTAAAAAGCACCCACTTGATCACTTAACTAAATAAAAAAAAAAACCCCAACAACATGAAACCAAGAGGCTTAAGGTCTCACAAGCAGGATGTTAATGAAAATAAAGCTATTAATTGTGCATTTATTTTTTTTGTCATGATACTGGCCTGGGTAGAGACTGTTCTGTAACAATTTTGCTTCTGTGTATTTTCAGACCAGTTTAGGATTATTATTTTTTACATGAAGGACAATGTAAGGTCTCATATGGCTAGTTTGGGGGAATATGTTTATCACAAAACAGAACCTCACAAAGGATGTGTTAAATGTTTTGAAAAGTGTACTTAAGCTATGCTGCCAACTTATGTACCATCATTTTATTCCACTTCATCAAAAGTAATATCAGTGGCTCTTCAAATTAGCTGAAGCATGGAATAGTGATCGAAATCCTGTGCTCTACTGGCAGAAGTGATAATATATTGCAGCATACTGTACTTAACTTACATTGCCTTAGCTAGAATAGATCCAGGAACCACTTGTCTCCTTGCCTCAGAGTGATTCAGAGGGCAGCAGAACTCAGGACTTTGTGACTTTTGCATAGAATGGAGCTGAAAGAAGTAACTTAGAGGTGATAAATTTCTTCCCAGAGGTCAGTGGAAAACCTCCCAGTCCAGGACTTAAGTTTGGGCTCTGGCAGGCTGTTACAGAAATTGCTATAATTTGATTTTAGATCGATATTTATCAGACACTTTAAAAAAACCTGTTTCCCGTGGTCTGCCTGTAAAGATATAAGCAGAGTGAAGTTCATGGTAGGTTTTCTTTTATAAAGTATGCCATGAAATTTCAGAAATATTCAAAGCCATAGGAAATACTTGATATTACCCTAGTATATCAGTAAAATGCCTATAATACCTTGGATATTTATTCTTAGACATAAACACTGGAAAAAACACTATTTAATAAGTAAAACTTCCTGTTGGCTTAGAAACCATTACCTGTTAACGGTGGCTCTGAATTGTCAAGTATATCATGCAGCTGAAAAGGCCATGTATCCCCAAAGAACACATAAAGTCTGGAAAGCAACAAGACAAATCCTTAACTACAACAACAGAGTATAATCTTACAAAAAGGAAAGAAACCACATTTTCTTTGGGCAAAACTTCTTCAAAAAATTAGATATACAGATTATTAATAGCAATTATTTGTTGACCTATGTCTACTGATGGAAAGAAAAATCAAAATACCAGACACATGACCTGGTATAATGAACACGTCTCGGATGAATGGATGGATGAATGAATGGATAGATAGATAGGGGAAAGATAAATAGATGTAGCTGATAGAGACAGAGACGTGCATTCTACATACAATCATTACTTGTCACTTCAAACCAATTTCAGATGTTTACATGTCTTTTTGTTTGAACATCACTCAATCAAGCCTTGCTCCCATGGGTTACTGATCAAGAACAGTATTCAAACATAGAGTCCAATATCCTAAAAAAGGCAACCAACAAAACCTGAAACTGGTAACAACCAGTATTTTGCACCTCCTTTCTGCAAACTTTGCTGAGTTTTTCTACTTCATTAACTGAACCTGGCTGAGTGAAGCCTACTGCCCTGTGGCGTTTGCTGCTTTTCTCTTCAGTGACAAGTAGGGACTTGTGAGCCAATGCAGAACCCTGGAAGAATGGTATAATGTTAGTACTGCCTGATAAATGAAAAAAAAGTTATAGGGGATCACTATTTCTTTCAGCATCCTTACACTAACTGTTGAACATATAATATACACACCAACAGAAATCTACGGGTATACGCTGCTCAATACAGACTCCTAAATACATACTTACAAATCACCCAGATGGATCTAGCAATAGAACATGAAATAGTCAAGTATTTGAAGATTTCATTGCTCAAATGTAATTTGTGGTAGCCTGATTTGTTTGGCGTTGTACAGCTTATACCTCATTCATGTGAAGGATAGGTGTATTTAACGACTGGAGAACGTCTTCTGTGTGAGGTCGCAGTTGGTAATATAGAGCTGACAGATAAAAATCTCCAAATGGGCACAAAAGGAAGCACCAAACAGAGCCTCACTTCTAGAACAGTCGCTGAAAACTGTCGACAGCATGCACAATCTCAGACGACAACAACTGTAAGACCAGTTCATTGATTTCATGGGTAAAATTTTGAAACGGCAGAAAAAAATAAGCCTACTTTAATAAATTTTGTTCAAGAATGAAATGGGAAGAGTTTTATGACTTTTTAACAGAAAAATCTGAGGATAAAAATTTCCTTGGAAGCTTAAGCCCGATTTCAGCTGATTAGAACTGAGTAGAAACATCATGTGCGATTGCACACAGGATAGGATTTGGAAGTTTATATTAATAAAACATGTTTTGATAGTATTATACATACAGAAATATATTCAGAATATTTTGTTAGATAGTCTTTCATAGGTATGTGCATCTTAAGTAATAGAAAGAGATCCAGACTTTTGTTGATAAACATTTTAAGAGAGTAAAATAGAACAAGCATGAATAATTTATAACACGTACAAATTACATATTATAACCAGTAAGAATTTCAAAGAAAATGCTAAGGCAGGATAGCAAGGGAACAGTGAAAGGAGTAGAAATAGCCACTGAAGGCAAGCAAGGAGGAAAGCAAAAATAGATTTGTAAAATATACAAAGCTTGGCTTATATTAGTCCCTGTGGCCCATAAATGTATTCTGGACTGCAGCTGTAAAATCAGCAAATTTTAGCTGGAAAGCACTGAAACATTTATTTCAAGAAAAAAATTTTGTTGATTTTCAAAGTTCCTTTTATCTTCTTTATTCTACATTTTAAAAATATGTTTCAACTTAAAAATACAAATTCAGTTTTGGTGAAAAGGTCATTGTGTTTTGGTTCTGAAATAAGCAAAAAGGCTTTGACTTTCCAGAGATGCATAAATAAATAAATAAGCCCCATGTTTTTAGACAAAACATCTTTGCCATTTCAACCCTAATTTGGGAACAAGTTTTCTTCCTTAAAGCTGCAATTTTCTTTAAAGCTGCATTATTTTATCTTTTTTTTCGATACATGCCTTGTGTAAGGGAGGTTGGGCAGAAATGTTCATCTGTATTAATCTTTAACCCTGTGCTATATTATCTGCCTGGAGTTAATCCAAAGATTTTTACAGCTGACTTCAATGCGCTTTTTGATCAGTCTCAGAGTTGGGAAAGATTCCTGAATCAAGGTCTCCAAGAGCAATATTGTTCAAGATACAGAACAAATTGTGAAGGTGAAAAATATAAGGGCAACTGAGGGAAAGGGCTTGGTAGTCTGGGGAAAAAAAAAAAAAATCAAATAAAGAGATCTAAGAAGCTCTCTCATGAGAGAAACTACACTGGAGATGGGCGATTGCATCTAATAGTAAGATGAATAATTTACTTATTTGATTTATTTCATGTTTATACAGCATAAGCATGGATTTAGTGCTTCTTGTGTGCAAGAATTTTTTTAAACAATTAACAATTCTTAGGGAATTCATACTATGAAACAGATTGTTTTACATTAATAATATCTTGAGTCTGAGGCAGAGAGTGGTGTTTTCAAATTTCCTTTTCTGTATATAATTTGCTACTCAAATTCTGTAAAATATCAATGTATAATTTAAGCCATGAAGTATTTCTGAAAACAATGACAAGTCTGTGATCCAATAATACCTGAAATAGTAGGATTAGTCTAGGAATGATCCAAAACATATTAAAACCTATTCTGCTGAACAGCACAGAATTTGGCTTGAGCTCCTGTAGCATCAAAAAGAATGAAATAAGAGACAATGCTTAATTGCAAAGGTACCTCTGCAGCTGTTACAGAATGCTATGTAAAAGAGGAGAGACTGTTTAAAACAGTGCAATTAAGATGCGAGAAAAGAAAAATAGTACCTGATCTACTATTACTTTATCACTAAGACCAATGCAAACCCGTAAAAAAGCTACAAATTGTAAATTATAAAATGAATTGGGAAGTTAAGTGAATACAGCCTTGTTTTACAAAAATGATGGCTTTAGGTGAAGCCTGTGCTTTTACAAGAACATCACATTATGGTAGTGTTATGCTATTTTAATATGAGAACATATACAACATATAAATAAGAGTGCAAAAAGCTAATATGTTGTGAATAGTTTGTCATGATTATGAAGAGCATAGAAAGAGAGAGTTGCTTAGAGAACTTCTTGATTTTCAGTATGGAAGAAGGCACTTTTAGATCAAGACATTTCTCTTTGGTCTATTTAACTAGTTTTCTTATCAATCACCTAAAAGTTATACAGGTGAGAAGGCAATATTTGACTTACATTAAAGATGGACTGTAAAGAAAAAAATCTTTGTTTTGATGAAATTTCATTATCTATGAAGTTATTTGTTATTTCTAGCTATCGGGGGGGGGGNNNNTTTTTTTTAGGTGTGGGGGGGGGGGGGGAGCAGAATCCTAATATTCTCCCACACTGTCAGTACTTTCCAGCACTGAATGCTGTAATCTTTCAAAGATGTAAGTCAAAGCCTACAGGTCTTGAAATGAGTATTAATTTGTTTATTTATTTACTTATTTTCATTTTCTCCTATCTCAACCAACCACTATCAAACAAATTGGAATAGCAGTAGATTTTCTGCGGTCAATTTACTCTTAAATAAGAAGCAATACATACCTGGAACACCATTTCTGTCAAAGTGTATTACATTCTTTTGCTTTTACATTTACTTTCTTTCCCACTTTCTTTATATGCAGTTCATATGTTTCAGGCTGGCCTGGATGCTGCAGATTGATATATTTGGCTCTGATTCTAGATAACATTTAATCTTAACTCATATCCCAAACCTATTTAGGAAGAGGATCGAGGTACTTCCTTAAGGTTAAGTGCATGCTTGTGTCTCTTCCATGCAGAGATATGAACTTAAATGCATTCCTGAATCAAGGCCAAGGATGCTGAGGTTTTTTCCTTTGGCCTCACTCTAACAGAATTCAGTGAAATAATTCTCAAAATGTAGAATGTATGTGTGAGTGCACACATAAGCAAATGCACACACATGCTGCTAACCTTAAAGACCTTCAGATCAGTATCTGAAATGAAATACTTTGAGATATCCTTCTACGCTTATAAATTGTTTTATTCAACAGATTCAACAAGTAATGAAAGGACTGTTTACAATGTCCCAGGCTTTTTCCCAGAGTTGCTCCATAGAAAAGCAAGAGAGGAAACACTGATGCTGTTACTTCCACAGTGCAGAAAGAAGGATGTACTAGTGCATTCATTGAATTTGGTCTGTGCTTCATGTAGCTAGGGCATTTCCAAATCAATATGCAAAACTGTTTTCATAAACACATTTCACATAATAAGAAAGCATGAGCACATATTTGGTATTCCAGCTAGGTGAGCTTTAGCAACCAGTGAAAAGAATAGACAAAAGATTCTGCTGAATATTGTTGTCTTGCATATTTATCCAATTCTCTATTTTTATGATAAATATATTCAGAAAATATCCTCTGCCACAATGTAAATACATTTTTCTCTACAGTACTTATCAGCTCAATATCACAACTTTAGTCTTTAGACAGACTTATGGAAACTCTAAAATTTATATCATTTATGCCAGAAATGTGATTCAGGTGGGATATATATTGTGATATTTCAGGTGAGGGGAAGGGGAAATTGAGAATAAATGGAATATGAGCATTATGTATTGTTAGCATTTCTTAAATAAGTGAAAAGCAATTTTGTTTTATTTGCCTAATCTCTGGATTTGCCAGATTTCTTTAGAAAGTTTTTGGTTGGTTGGTTGGTCGGTCGGTCAGTTGGTTGGTTTTATTTGGGGATTATTTTGGGAGGACGGTGTGGAATAGTTCAAAGAAGACTTTCACATCTATATTTTTACTCTGAAACTTGCGCTTTTTTTTTTTTCCCCCAGTATATTTTTGTCATTGTAACAATTCACATAATTTGATGTAATAATTATTTACTTGGAAAATTAAGACAAGAGACTTAAAATGTAACAGAAATTAATTTGGAGACAGCAAAAGGGCTGAGCTCTGGAGGACACAGACAGTAGCACTCTATACCACAGGGATCCTGGATGTTCAGCTTTACATAGAGTTACAATAATCCAAGCCAGTGGGAACAGAATATAGGTAGTACCCCTTTTCCTTTGTATGAAGCTTCTTAGTAAATTGAAATTGAAATAAGATCATTTTGCACAACAGTGCTATCTAACCATACGAACCTGGTAAGGAATGCAAGCACAACATTATGGTGCAACCACTGTGAGGAAAGAAATCCTGGACTGGGAGGCGGAGGTAGGAATTGGCCAGCACTGTAAAAATATTCCTTTTTTCAACTGGTATTTGGTCAGCACTGATTTAACACCATGTAGAAGCAGTTGCTCTGTCTGGAATATGTAATTTCATGCATTTTTAAAGTGATTGTTGTTGCATTAGCTGAAACTGAAATACATAGATGAATATTATTCTGCATGTTCTTAACATACCATTCCAGTATNAGCAATAAAAGCTAAGAGAAAGGATGTTAGGGGTTGGGGGGTGGGGGCGGGCATTCATTAGTTATGATGTTTGTCTTCTGGAGCAACCGCTTCGTATACTGAAGGCCTGCTTCCCAGGCTGGTCGTCGCCTGCTGATGGAAAGTAGAGAATAAATCTTTTATTTTTCCTTTGCTTCCACATGCAACCTTTGTTTTTGATTTATTAAACTGCATTTATCTTGACTCACAAATTGTTGGGGTTTTTTTCCATCTTATTCTCTCCCTCCCCCATACTGCTGAGGAGGGGAGTGATAGAGTGGCTTGGTGAACACCTGGCATCAAGCCAGGGTCAATCCACTACAATTACATACTGCCATGTGAGACTAAATTACATAAGGTTAATATAGTCATGACAGAAATGTAGGGTTTTGAACAAAACCAATATGATTTGACAAAAATATCTTACCTGCACAAGCTTATGTTACACTATAAATCTCTGTCAACTGTCATGGGGCGGGGGGGGAGGGAACAACAAAAAAAACCAAACAAACAAAAAAACCCAAGACAATGAGGATAATCTGTGTCTTTCTGAAGGCAAATGAGGAATGATTTGAAATTCCACCTTTACAGGTTATTTTGATAATGAAAGCAATCAGTTGGTTTTGGTCCCATGAATATAAACCTCATTTGTTTAACTGAAGTTTATTTAACAAACACAAAGCATGTACAAACTCTGACGTAGGCTTTTTGGAATGAAGTCACAGATCATGTTAAGATTTTTTATTAATCTAGTATGTCTTATCCATTAAAAAACAATTAAAGAGGAAAAAAAAATCTCCTTTTTTCCTAATAGAGAGCAAAAGGAATTGGTCTTGATGCTATGGACAAAGGAATAAATATTTACAACTTGTCATAACCTTTTATATATCTCTACTGTATTAGAGCCTACTGTTCAGCAGAAAAATACGCTTTTTAACTCCCAGCATAGATTTATTAGGTACTATGAGATGTGCTCCACCATTGCAAAGCCAAAAATAGCACATTCATAATGTCACATACTCAAGTGCTTTTGCAGTCTCAGAGGATCTTTCTTATTGTATTTTGGCGAGTGAAAGATTTACAAGCACAACAGAAATGGCCTTTAAAAATCCCAGGTATTAATGACAGTTTTCTGATAATAGCTTTATTGCCTTCTATTAAGAACTTTATTACATCAGTCTAATACAATACTACTATATTACTGCTATAATACAATATGATGAATGAGTGCTACCTCTCCCATATTGCATTAACACCATATTAAGTTAATCGAATGCAGTCATAGCTTAGTATGATGGATGAGATGCACACTATTGTCAGCAATTATGTATGAAAAAGAAAAGTCCATAATTCCTACATTTTCCCACATTTTTTCTATTGAAGATACTTGTATGTAGTCCCCCAAAACGTTCTAACACCAGTTGGTTTTTTGCAGTGCTTTCTATTTATCAAAGCACTAGAAAAAAATAAGTGTCAAAGTCTTCATTTAGAAATAAGCAACTGAGAGCTAATGGGACTTTCTTCATGTTGTTGTGCAGGTTAATTGCCATGTTGTGAACAGGACTTGTACTTCTGAACTCAATGGCTACTGACCTAGGTATTGGTGTTATTGAATGAAAGAGGAATCCCACTGAAGTTACTGAGATAAAAAATGTGAGGTTTCTTCTTTTAGCATGGTCTTCCTTCATGTTTTTTTCCACCTCATGAGCAGGCAGCATCATGCAGAGGTACTTTAAGTCCAGAAGACTGATTCATATCGAGAGAGACCAGCAATGTGCTTTTCCCAGGTTATAATGACATTATGTCATACACTATGATGTAGTATGGTGTTTTGTAGGTTTATTTTTTCTCTGATATCTGAAAGTAATGAACATTTGTAAAGCTTGGCATTTGCATTAAGGACACAGAGGCCATTAGTGCAGAAAGATAGTGATAAACATGTGACAGTGATAAACTATAAGACTAAGAGCTAAGATATTACTGGGGAACAATGTGTATTCAAGTGGATGGAGAGGCTACCTTTCACAGCTCTCGGTAACACTACAGTGAATGAGCTTCTGCATAGCATGACATTTAAAAAGCAATTTCAGAAACAATTCTGGACTTTGTGAAGCTATAGTAGTAGAGGAGATAACATGACGTGTATGCTTAATTTTAAATGTGCATCTTCAAGAGGAGCATTCATATCGTTCGGGTAGTATCCCATTCACACAGTTTACTGAAATTAGGGCCACAGTAAAAAAAAAGTTAGTTAAAATATAGACAATTATTCACATTGAGGTACAAGTTATTAAATATATTTGATATATATTGTTCTTTTTTTTTTTTTTTTTTTGCACTGGAATTAGGAATTTGCTCAAAAAGCAGATTTCAAAATTGCACATGCAACATTTGTAGAATCTAGAGTTGAACATGTCTATGTCCTTGAAAATGTACATTTGTATTGTTCTGTAATAGTTATCTGACTAAGAAATCATCTTGTCAATCAGCTATTCAAAAGTAGCAGACACCAAATATTGAGAAAAAACAATAGAAATAAATATTTACATGTAGAAAAGCCAGCAAGAATTTCAAATACATTGAATTTCATTCAGCCAAGAATTTGGCATTTGCTCAGTGTTTAGCATCAATGTTAAAACCTTTCAAAATTGTGAAGATTTAAGATCATACTTAATTGCTTTGTTGAATCAATCCGTGTTTTCAATTATTTGATATTAAGCATTTCAGTATTCAATTTGGAGTCCTTAAAAAAAAATAAAAGTGATTGGCTGGCTATGTATAATTAATAAATTCACAGAAGTTATATATATTTTAAAAAAGGAAAAACTTCCAAAGGTACCAACTAAATGACTCATTATAGAGTAACCTTGCCACTATTATCTGAAGGAAGAAAATTTGTCACACGAGATTTTGATATTTCCAAGAATGGAAAAAGGAACCTTTTTAAAACACATAGTATATTGGTGGTGCCATAAAAAATAACTTTAAATGTTAGATTTTTATACTTTTGACAATTACCTCTAACAGAACATAACAAGGTCTAGATTTTATGCACACCAGCAACTGTCAAGCATTCAAAATGAGACCTCTTAGAGAATAATATTTATTTATTTTACAAAATGTTACTTTTTTTATCATTATACGTTCCTCCATTAAGTATTCTCCCACTGATTTTGTACAGCTAGCATTAAAGCTCATATGACTATGAGTTGATAATTATTACAAATGATATAGAAAGTGGTTTAACCAAGATCATTTATTAAGTGGGAAGAACTAGTGGATAACAAATACCAAAAGAAATTATTTTTGTAAGTAGACCTTTCCTGGGCGGCAGTATGAGTTGGAGACACAACCTTGACCACAGCACTGCATTCCATTTCAGGGTTACTTTTCTGAAAAGTACTTTGAAAGACAGGTTAAAAAAAAAAAACACAGCAAAGAAATTTCTACCAGAACAACAGACTTTCTGTAATGCACTGTTCTCCTTTTGGAGAGGGATTCAGAGTAAGAATGCATTGAAAATTTCAAAAACGTCAGCTATTTCAGTAAATGCACTGCTGACAGGCACTTAGATATAAGATTTAAAAATATGTAGAGTGAACAGGGTAGTAATGCGGCAAATGACAGTATATTTCAGGCCATACCAGTTCATGGAAGCCTGTAGAACTACATCTCCATCTATACTTATTATCATAAGAAATCTTGTGCTCTTTTTAATCTCAAATTGTCAATTTTCTGTCAGGGACAAGATAAACATAGTCAAGCAAGCACTATGGGAAATAAATGTTCTTTGAATTCATGATTTTATAACATAAAGACTAACATCAGTACCACAAAAACTGCCAGAAAAAAACTGTCCAGGTCTCCTATTAATAAGCTTACCCTTGGACTAGCCTATCATATTTCTAGGCACTCTTTTAATTTGACAGTAGGTAAAAAGCAAATAAATGTATTCTAGTTTCCTTTGAAAACTATAAATAGATTTCTAAAATCATTATTGTATGTAAAAATATTAATAATAATATTAAAATAAAAAAGTAGAATAGAAGGATGAGAGAAGGAAGAACAATTTCAGTCACACAGATGTAGTCATTACATTTTTTGAAACCAAAGTAAAATTGTTTCATGTCTGGATCTCTGGATCTGTGGGTAATTATTAACCTAATTCTGTTCGGTGTAGATTCTCAGTGCATGCATTGGGAGTTAACACCTTGAGCATCAGTAATTGATGTGAGAATACTTCTCTCACCTTACACATTTTCAGGTTAGCAGGAATGATATTACAGGGAGATATTAGCCACTAGACCATAGCATAATTTATTGTTATTTTTAAATCTAGTCCTAGTGTTAGTAGTTTTAATAGCCTTTCTGTTTTAAATCAGAAAATAATTCAAGTCAGAACATGATTTAGATCCTTCCCAATATTTCACCAAGAATCTTATTTCCCAGTTTGAAATGGTTTAACAAATTATTTGAGCAGTGGTTCTAACTGACTGACAATATGTCACGTCACAGACAAGACTGAATTCATTTTACCTTATAATGTATTCTTATATCAATGTACTAATAATTAATCAGTGCATTCTTTTTTTTTTTT
>VXBL01007966.1:639739-679826 GCA_013400195.1 Aramus guarauna | reverse complement strand
TGGAGGGTGTCCCTGCCCATTGCAGGGGGGTTGGAACTACATGATCTTTAAGGTCCCTTCTAACCCAAACCATTCTATGATTCTATGATTCTATGAAAATATGCCTCCAAATTGTGCAGGCACTCATCTCACAGGTTGCTATGTTATTGCTAACTGTAGCCACTGGCTTTGGAGACCTTACTGAGAAAATCTTCATTTTTCCCACTTTAATTGACTATCTTAATAATTCACTTCCTTGGAAGCAGCTTGCAGCAGAAGAATTTCCTTTACTGTACACTCTAAACTGGGACAAGATTTGCAAACATAAGATTATGGGATGAAGAACAGAGAAAGATCTATGTCTATATTGATAAATGTCAGAAAAAAATTTCAGTTCCAGGGATTAATACTATTAAAAATAACAACACTATGCAAGTATTTCAAAGTTTTACACAGTAATTCTTTTTTTTTTTTCTCTTTTCCATTTTTCATACAATTGTATGTCTTTTTCAGCTAAGGAAAACTGAGGTCCGGATGAGGGCCACAAAAATGATCAGAGTGCTGGAATGACTCCACTGTGAAGAAAGGTTGAGAGAGTTGGGGTTGTTCAATCTGAAGAGAAGGCTCCAGGGAGACTCCTGATTGAGGTCTTTCAATATGTAAGGGGGCTTATAAGAAAGATGGAGAAAGACTTTTTACCAAGGTCTGTAGTGACAGGACAGGGGGCAATGGTTTTAAAATAAAAAAGGGTAGATTTAGATTGGAGCTAAGGAAGAAATTCTTTATGATGAGAGTAGTAAGACACTGGAACAAGGTGCCCAGAGAAGCTGTGGAAGTGTTCAAAGTCAGGTTGTACAGGGCTTTAACCAACCAGATCTAGTGAAAGATGTCCACGGCAGAAAGGTTGGAACTAGATGGTCCTTGAAGGTCTCTTCCAATCCAAACCAAATAATGTGATTCTGTGATACAGCTGTTCGGTGTCATTTGGAAAAAAAACAAAAACAAAAACAAAAACAAAAAAAAAAAAAAAAAAAAAAAAAAAAAAAAAAAAAAAAAAAAAAAAAAAAAAAAAAAAAAAAAAAAAAACAAACAAAAAAAACCGAACACTAAAGCAGATGACTCTTAATTTTCAGTAGTAACAATGAGGTACTCCCCATCTCACAGGAATATTATGAAAAAAATTATTACTGTTGCATAATACAAAAAGTACTGTAACTATATCTCATGCTTTTACAGCTAAAATTAATGTCCACACATAGCACAGGGATTTTTACTGTATAATGTCAGTTAAGTTTAAAACAATCCATCTGACAATAGCTTTTCCAAGTAGTTTCAATCTTCTAATAATAAGATTAAAAACAGACTGTGGATTCTTCACTGCTTGTCTACTCTAGTTTAATTGTGTTCATATTTGTGCATTTATTTATGACATTTTGTCAATGAGTGAAAAATAATTGATAATTTACAAGTTAGAATGTTTTGAACTGTAAATGATAAATCAGCCTTAAAAGGGAGTAAAGGAGTAAGTTACCTTGAGAATTGTGTATTTCTGATCAGATAGGTCAGGATGCATTAAAAATGTAAACTTCCTTTTAAAACTCACTCTCTGAAAATCCACATGAACCAAATATTTTCTTCTTTTCCATTCTTTACTTGTGAAGAGCAAACACTGCAACTAATTACTAGTACATTTAACTTCTCTCAACTTACTTGATAACATTCAATTATTTCCCATATGTAGGTTTCCATGGGACTGCTGGGAGGTAAGTGAACCATGCTAACATGGGAGCACGAGGATTTTCCTTTAGGGCGTTGTCAGAGCCCAATGCATTCTGACAAAGCTCTTTTAAATATTCCTCATGTAGAGAGTTTATTACCAAATTTTCTTATTTGAATGTATTTGATACTATACTGAATTTTTATTTATTGAGGGATACAGCTGGGTACTTAAATCACAATACAGGTACAAATTACACTTACCAGAATACGGCAGTTGTAATTTACAGTAGAATCACAATACAGAATATGATGTTCATTACCAGTCTCTATAATATTCCCACTGTCATGATGCTAGGCATCCCCTGGCACTAGGAAGGAGTATGTGAGTAGAAACTCACCCAATCCCATTTCTTTTTTCTGTGTTCTTTTGGGTTTCATTCAGTTTTCATACTGTGCTGGGTTGAGCCATGTATGGCACATATACTCACACCCTACTGTTCTGGTTAAACCAAGATGACGCAGTCTTTCCATTAACTCAGGAATTAACAGTTACAATCAGCTGATATAACAGGTTAATTCACTCAACAGATAAAGTCAGTTGATCCACTCAACTGATACAGCTAGTTGTCTAATGAACTCAGCTGATGTAGTTGACTGGCCCACTCAGTTTATGATGCTGGGTAACCAGACCAAGGGCCACCCTGCATTCCCTTTCGTGTTGAGATAAATTCAGTTTTCTTTGTGACAGCTGTGGTCAGTCACAACATACATTCTTCCCCAAGTTTCATGAACAAACCTTCTGTGTCCATTTCCTCTTTCTTCCATTTTAGGGGTTCACTGATCAAGTACAAATCTTCTGGAATTATCTTAGAATCATAGAATCATAGAAATATTTTGTTTGGAAAAGACCTTTAAGATCATAGATTCCAACCATTAACCTAGTGCTACTAAGTCCACCACTAAACCATGTCCCTAAGCACTACGTCTATACATCTTTTAAATACCTCCAGGGATGGTGACTCAACCACTTCCCTGGGCAGCCACTTGATAACCATTTTGGTGAAGAATTTTTTCCTAATATCCAATCTAAACCTCCCCTGGCACAACTTGAGGCAATTTCCTCTTGTCCTATTGCTTGTTACTTGGGAGACCAACACCCATCTCTCCACAACCTGTCTGATAGTTGTAGAGAGCCATGAGGTCTTCTCTCAGCCTCCTTTTCTCCAGACTAAAAAACTCCAGTTCCCTCAGCTGCTCCTCATAAGACCTGTTCTCTAGACCCTTCACCAGCTTTGTTGCCCTCCTTTGGACATGCTCCAGCACCTCAATGTCTTTCTTGGAGTGAGGGGCCCAAAACTGAACATGATTCAAGGTGCAGCCTCACCAGTGCCAAGTACAGGGTGACAATCCCTTCCCTTGCCCTGCTGGCAACACTGTTTGTGACACAAGCCAGGATGCTATAGGCTATCTTGGCCACCTGGGCACACTGCTGACTCATTTTCAGCCAGCTGCTGACCAACACCTACAGGTACTTTTCCTCTGGGCAGCTTTCCAGCCACTCATCCCCAAGCCTGTAGTGTTGCATGGGGTTGTTGTGACCCAAATGCAGGACCCAGCACTTGACCTTGTTGAACTTCATACAATTGGCCTTGGCCCATTGATCCAGCCTGTCCAGATCCCTCTGCAGAGCCTTCCTATCTTCAAGCGCATCAACACTTCTGCCGAACTTGGTGTCATTTTCAAACTTACTGCACTCGATCCGCTCATCCAAATCACTGATAAAGTTATTAAACTGAACTGCCTCCCAATACTGATCCCTGAAGAACACCATTTGTGAGCAGCCACTGACTGGATTTAACTCCATTCACCACAACTCTTTGGGCCCAGCCATCCAGGCAGTTTTTTAGCCAGTGAAGCGTACGCCCGTCCAAGCCACGAACAGTCAGATTCTCCAGGAGCATACTATGGGAAATGGTGTCAAAGGCTTTACTAAAGTCCAGGTAGACAACATCCACAGCCTTTCCCTCTTCCGTTAAGCAGGTCACCTTATCATAGAAGGAGATCAAGTTAGTCAAGCAGGGCCTGCCTTTCATGACCCCATGCTGACTGAGCCTGATCACCTGGTTGTCCTACATGCCACATGATGGCACTCAAGATGATCTGCTCCATAACCTTCCTTGGCACCGAGGTCAGACTGACAGGCCTGTAGTTCCCTGGATCCTCCTTCTGGCCTATCTTGTAGATGGGCGTCACATTGCTAACCTCCAGTCAACAAGGACCTCCCCGATTAGCCAAGACTGTTGATAAATGATGGAAAGGGGCCTGGTGAACACTTCCACCACCTCCCTCAGTATCCTTGGCTGGATCCCATCTGGCCCCATAGACTTGTGTATGTCTACGTGGTGTAGCAGGTTGCTAACCATTTCTCCTCGGATTATGAGGGCTTCATTCTGCTCCCCATCCCTGTCTTCCAACTCGGGGGACCGGGTACCCAGAGAACAACTGGTCTTAGCCCACAAGATGTTACAAAATCTTGGAACAAGATACCCAAACTTCATGTGAAAAATGGCATCAAAGGCTTCAGCTTAGTTCTTCACCATGTCATTAACAACAGGAAAGGATTTAAAGTGAGATGATATGATCCCACCAACAAGGAAAAAAGGCACTAATATAGTGAAAAATTTCATGCTTGAGAAAATGACAACGCTAAACCTCAACAAAATTAAGCAATCTCAGCAAGTTATGGACTTTAGGCATGTGTAAACAGATTTTTAACAGTTGCTTGCAAAGGACTGTCTTGGAGCTCATTTAACATAGTATGAAATCCATAAAAATAATGTAATTTTCAACTGAGGAGCTAAATTAGGGATTACAATTAGATTTAAAACAGCCTGAGAAATACATTCATATCTAAACTTATTCTACATCAAACTATTAAGCAAATAGTATTAAAACCACTGCAAAATCCTTGTTACAACACTTCGCTTCCAGGATATGGATGACACCATCATCAAAAGCAGTAATTCTGAAAATATATTACATGAGACCACAGAAGGAGGTTCGCACCTAGTCAAAAGAGGCTATGTAGCTTAGCAGTGTTCTCATTTATAATTTGGAAGGAAAGAACATTCAGTTACCTGCAGGAAATTTTAAGGACTGAGAGTAGACTGCTGGTAAAGAAAGTCTGGATACTATTGACCTATATGATTACCATTCATTTGGGTTTGACATTTCTATTTAATTAAACATAAAGCATAACAAGCATCTCAAATAAAAATGAATGTTTAAAATGTCCAGAAAAACATCTATCTGAAAAACTGATATAGCAGAAATTAGGAGAAATAATTTGAAATATAATGCTATTTTTATCACTTTTCTGTTTAAGGCACCTATTTGAGACCAAATCTGAATAGCTGTTTAACAAAGTAAACTCAAGACTACTCAGAAGTGTTTCTCCAGAGATGTGACAAAGAATTATGTCAGCAGAGAAGTTAATGTTCTTACCTTATTCTAGGTATGAAAGAGGTTTGAATTCAATGAAAAGAACTAACAACAAAAAATTACTTTGACATTTCAAATGGTTAGACTGAATTTATATTTTGAGCACTGTTTTGAATCTCTAAAGAATACCGTGACACAATAATTACATGAATGATATATTATGTACAAAACCTGTATGTCTAAAAAATGAATAATTTTAATGTTATTTATTTTCATAAGGACAAAGCCCATGTAAAAGAAAAGAAAAATTATTTCTGATAATATTTTTGATATAAGGTTCATACAGTAGCAGTGAGCCTGTATTGTCCAGGTTACTCATTAGGCATAGAAAATAACCTATTTCATGCACAAAATACAGTACCTGTCCAAAATTGCAGTGAAGTAGTTGTACATAATGGAATCCATTTTGGAAAAAAAAAGCAGGGAAAAAAAGAGTCTGTAGAAAAGTTCATGCTTCAGCAGATTTAAGATGTTGCAGCTAAACATCTTAACAAACAAGGTTATCAGATCAGATTAATAGGAAATTTGTCATTAGCATCTCAGGGACTAAATGACACTACTTGCAGAGAAAGTCATAATAAAAGCCAGTTTCTGGAAGCTACATCCAGACAAAATGAAATTAAAAATCCTGAAGCAATTGTAGGAAGGACTTGATAGAGCAGTCCAAGACTGACTTGTTTCATTCAGGCAAAAAAAAATTTGCAGAGATGTATCAGATGTGCTACAAATTCATTAAAGGAACTGAATATTGGTGGGTCATCTTCTTGCTAGGCAATTTCTATAGCCATCACTTTAAACACAGTAAAAACAGAATAAAATGTTGGACTTCTGAGATTAAACAAATTGCTGTTTAGAAGATATGTTAAAATCAGACACAATTTATTAGCTCCAATGTTTGTGCATGTTTGAAATTATCCATTTGGAGCCATACTGAGAGAATAAAGGTAGTCAAAAAAAGGGACTATGACTTCAAGTTGTCTTTTCAAGATGCATTCTTTTAACAATAGAGCTGACAGAGTGGGTCAAATCAAAGTTTCTTCTAGTCTTGCACCCTATTTAAGACAGCAGCCAATAATGGATATTCAGGAATGTGAATATGGAAGTAGTAACTCCTTCCCAGAATAATCTCCTGAACTTCAGAAATTTGTTGCTCAGGCACTTTTGTATTTCGTAGCCCTGAACAGATTTTTCTTCAGGTCATTTGTGCAGTTAGTAGCCATAAATTGTAGTAGAAAATAAGCTGCATGACATGATATCACAATAGCAACTCATAGTGTCTAGAATAATACCAGTGTTGAATAAGCTACATTTTTGGCATGAATCTTACAATTGTTTGCTTTAAATGGAAATTACAGTGTCATCTTGCCTATTAAATTCTAAGCTTCCATTTGCTTTAGGTTCAAATGCTTGTATCTCCAATAGAAAGAAATATCATTAATATTGCTGCAAAATAGCATTAGAATTATGAGCATTAGAATAGCTCCTTCAAAAAAGTCTTGAAATCTTTGTACACAACATTGACAAAAATGTCACCATTGGATTTCTGGCTTTTGACAACTTCCCTCTTCAAGAGTCTACATAAAAGATAATAGTGTTTTCCATTGCCCCTATATTTTATATTATCAATTTAAGGGTTTCTTACTTTTTGCCCCCAGAGAAACTGGTTCAGAATTGACTATTGTCATCATTTAGTGATCCTATTACCGAATCAAGAATTTCTAACACACACTCTTCCCTGCATGATTGCTCTTACTACCATAGATGGTAATCTGAAGCCAAGGGAGACATGTTCGAGGTTTTGAAGGAAGTTGAGGTAGCAAAGAAGACACACTGAATTATGACACTGTGTTGGTTTTGGCTGGAATAGTTAATTTTATTCATAGTAGGTAGCACAAGGCTATATTTGGGATTTGTGCTGAAAACAATGTTGATAATACAGGGATATTTTCATTACTGCTGAGCAGTGCTTACACAGAGCCAAGGCCTTTTCTGCTTCTCACCCCATCCTCCCAGCGATTAGGACGGGAGTACACAAGAAGATGGGAGGGGACACAGCCAGGACAGCTGACCCCAACTGACCAAAGGGATATTCTATACCATATGACATCATGCTCAGCATATAAAGATGAGGGAAGAAAGAGGAAGGTGAAGATGTTTGGAGTGATGTCATTTGTCTTCTCAAGTAACCGTTCCATGTGATGGTACTCTGCTTTCCTGGAGATGGCTGAACACCTGCCTGACCATGGGAAGTGGTGAATGAATTCCTTGTTTTGTTCGCTTGCATGTGCAGCTTTTGCTTTACCTATTAAACTGTCTTTATCTCAACCCACGAGTTTTCTCACTTTTACTCTTCCGATTCTCTCACCCATCCCACCATGGCGGGAGTGAGCAAGCGGCTGTGTGATGCTTATTTGCCAGCTAGTGTTAAACCACATCAGTCCTTTTTGACACTCAACGTAGGGCTCAAAGGGTTTGAGATAACGACAGGTTTGATTGAAATGTGCTAGATCAGATTTATAGCTGTTATTGCTGTTTAGCTATTAACTGGCAGGCTCCTGTGCTTGCCATGGAGCTAGCTTGCCTTACTGTATATTCGATTTCAAAGCTTGTTAGTGGCTGCTTTTTGCTTTCGCTGCTTGCTGCACTGCTGCACTGCCAATCATCTGACTATGCTGTGCCTGGGAACATTTTGATAACATCAATGGTGATGTACCTGGGCTGGCAGACAGCCAGGGCATCGCTGCTGCTTCTGTGCTGCTGTGCTGGACAGGCTGGAACTCCAGTATGAGCTTGAGTTGAAGCGACTGTGACCTGTGGATGAGTCCACATGGGAGCAGGACACCCCAAAGCATCTGTGGCTGTGGATGAGTCCACACCACAGCTGGTACATCTTAAAGTGACTGTGGCCATGTTTATGTCTGTGCTGCAGCAGATATACCTCTTCAGGGATTGTGGCCCAGAGATAAGTCCACACTGGAGAAGGTACACTTCAAAGCATTTGTGGCTGTGGATAAGTCTATGCTGTAGAAGGTACACCTTTGAAGCATCAGTGGCTGTGCATGAGGTCATGCTGGAGCACCTCAAAGTGTGTACCCAAGGATAAGACCACAGCAGAGCAGGTACTACCCTGCAGGGACTGCAGCGATGCATAAAGCCACACTTGAACAAGTGCACCTCAAAGCAACTGCGGCTGTGGATAAGTCTATGCCACAGCAGGTATACCCCGGAGAGACTGTGGCTCATAGATAAGGCTCTTCTTGGAGCAGGTACTCCCCTAAGGGCTTGTAGTCTGTGGATAAGTTCAAGCCAGACCAAGGGCAAGGGGATGAATTCATTGCAATGTTAAACCCCATGGTCTGGTCCAAAGGGACCAGGGGTGGAGATTGTAATGGCAATACCTTTAAACTGTTGTAACCCATGTTTTGAGTTGCATGTTATAGGAATTGCTATAGCAGGAACCACCTGAAACAAGGGAGGAAGCCTTGGAGGAAGCAGTGCAAGCACAGCAGTGACCCAGCCTGAGCTGGCTTTAGTGCCTAGTAACTCCATTCGGCGGACATTTTGTGGACATTTATGGACATTTTACAGACATTCACAGGTGTGGTCTGTAGACTAAAAGAATGATATCTATGTATTTTATCAAAGAATGGGAAGAGAGGAGTGTGCTTAATGAGATTGTATTGGATAGTATGGTACCTGAGCATGATGTAACTGATAAGGAATAAGGTGTGGAGAATGTTCTGATTTTGGCTGGGATAGTGTTAATTTTCTTCATAGTAGCAACTATGGGGCTCATATTCCCAAATCATTTTCAGGTATAGGAAAATCCTACCACTCTTCAATGTCTTTTTATATTACAAAAGCTTTACCCAGTGTTTCATTTAGACATTTGAATAATATGTCTCTGTGAAACAATGCATTCCAAAAGGGACCATAAATTTGTTTCTTTAATACTAAACCAAAGTAAAGTAACAGTTGATTAGCAAAAAGGAAAAAAAGTAAAGTACCATAAATGTGAATTTGATACCTCAGCTCCACATGTTCTACCATCTTTTCTTTGAAAATCAATAATGTATTAAGTATGTACAGTGCTCTGAACTTCCCTTGTGACTTCAGAGTCCTCAAAAGAGCTAAAAATGGATTTAATGCATAGTTTCTTACTTGCAGCTATAGATTGCTTTTCAAATCTATACAGCTCACCTTTTCTTCTATGTTTTCAATTTTACTCGCCATTTGTTCTTTTTTATTTTACTTTGTTCTACCAAGATGAACACTTTTCAATATTCCATGCATAAGTCATTATCCCTTATTGTTGCTCAGTGGGTCCTTTGGCATCTCTAGCTTAAACTCAGTAATTAAAAGAGCTCAGAAAATCCTTAGCCTGAGCTTTCCAAAAGACAGAAAAGTGAATTATTCCCCCAGTGGCTGCTGCTGAAAGGAGAGAAGGAAATTGAGGAAACAGGACGATTAAACTTTACACTACTACCTCATATTTTATTAAGTGTGATCAGAGAATACTTGGCTAGTTCACTACCATGGGGAAATTTTTCATGTTGATTTATAGCAGTAGTTCCTACTTTTAATTGAAGAATTAAGATTTTAAAATATATAATGATTTTGAAGTGCTGCAATGTAAAAACCTGTTCAAGTAACCAGCTCTCATCTCAACAGAATCTATGATACCATTTAAATTCACATGGTGAAGCAGAAAGTGACTGGCCACTATTTGAATGGGTAGTGACCCCCAAAAGCTAAATCTTAAGTACTTCAGTAGATACTGCTATTCTAAGTTGTAACGTGATTATTTAAGCCCTTTTGCACAGGAATAAGTGAATTATCCTATTTTCTTGTCAATCATTCCATTTAATTGAAAACATTATTTTAAAATAACCTAAACCAGACACCTAGGGAAGAAGACACTATGTTCATCTGCCTTTTTTTTTTTATTTCACTACAAGAACGAAGTAATAATAATGCGGCAAATAACATTTCATATTATTTTATGCTCAGAATGGCACAGGCAGCAGAGATTTTCAGATCCCTCGGATATGATATTTATCTGTTTAGGTAGTAAATTTAAAAACCAGTTTCATTCTGGACTCAGCTCAGCAGGACTGCACATCTGCACAGAGTTAAGCATGACTGTAAGTGTTCCATGAGTGTGCAACAAATTTCACACTATTGTATATTTCATGGTGTAAACCACCATAAAAAAGGTCACTAAATAATACACCAAATTTTTTGAAGGATTAATAAATTTCTTCTCTGTATGACTTTTCTTTTTGGCATACTAAATTCCTGGTACACTATGAATTTGATTTTATACACTGTTTTACCAGTTAACTTGAACTATTGTATAGTCCAAATTTGCATTGAAAGGTGGAGGTAACATCCAGTCCATAAAGCAAATCGATTTTTATATAATAAAAAGGTCTTTCAGGTTCAAATAATCAATATATTTTGACATTTTATTAAGCTTAGTTAAAGGTTTTCCTACTGATATAACTCCTTAAGATGGTTGAGAAAGGACATGTATTAATACCACAGTGTAAAACCTGGAGGTAGAAATTATCCAGTATTGAAGAGGACTTGGCCATATCAGATGACCTAAAATGAGTGTTACTTCAGTCATAGTTAATGTGAAGACTAATGCCCAGTAAAGCAATAATTTTTTCATCATTGATTCATTACCTTGTGATAGATGGTTAATGTGATTCAGCAATTTACTCATGTTGTAGCTTTGGTCTTTAATACTTCAATGAACCAAATTATTGTAAGATTTAGTAATTGTTACATTGCCTGTACCACAGAATGCAATATAAAATGAAAAACTGCTACTACCCATTAGTACTGATATTAATCTATCCCCACCTGTACAACTGAAGCAAAAGCCCAACTAATCAGAATGTTTTCTCTCTAAATAGATATCTGATTTCAGTTCCTTCTGAGTTCACTTTTTACCAACTCTTCCCAACTTAAGCAGGATCTATCCTACAATGAAAATGCATAATAATACAGTCTGGAAGCAAGACAATCTATTATAACTATTCTTATGACTATCTCGAGATTTTTATTCTTTATTAGACTTTTACAGAAATTTAGAAGACTATTTGAATGAAAATCCTCTGTTAAAATGTGTGCACAAAATGAGAGTATTTAATCTGAATTCAGCAATTTTATTGACTATGAAATATTTGTTGAATTTGATAATTTGTCATTGATAGGTATCAGGACAAAAATGTTTGTTTCATGTAGTTTCTAACAGTCATTTTAATCCCTATTTCCTTTTTATCACACAATCCTCTTTTACTGGCAAGTAGCAAGACAAATTCCAAATTTCAAATTAAATGTTAAATTATCTGTTTAATTTTTTACACTAGAAAACATTTCAAGAGTGTCTTTTTTTTGTTACTCTTGAGTTTGTGTTTTTTTCTACTTCTAATCTTCTATGTCATGACTCAAAAAAAGAAAAAGTTAAAAGACGGAGGAACAGGCTACTGTGAATCATGTGGATTAACACATAGATTGATTGTGACCTCTGATGGGAAAAAAAAGTTCTGCCCCCATCTGGGTTGGGGCAAACCCAATATCAATATAGTCTAGGGGCTGAAGGAATTGAGAGCAGCTGCTGAGAAGGACTTGGGGGTACTGGTGGATGAAAAGCTGCACATGAGCCAGCAATATGCATTTGCAGCCCAGAAAACCAACTGTATACTGGGATGCATCAAAAGAAATGATCCTGCTTCACAATTGCAAGTGAAGAGCCACAGTGTATGTGAATCTAGAAGGTAAAAAAATATATTTCTCATCATCCATGTGTGTCATGGTTTAGCCTCAGCCAGCAGCTAAGCACCACACAGATGCTCGATCACTCCCTTTCAGTGGGATGGGGGAGAGAATCAGAAGATTAAAAGTGACAAAACTCATGGGATGAGATCAAAACAGTTTAATAAATAAGGCAAAAGTTGTGTGTACAAGCAAAGCAAGACAAGGAATTCATTCCCCTCTTCCCAGTAGCAGGCAGGCGTGCAGCCATCTCCAGGAAAGCAGGGCTCCATCATGCATTATTTGGGAAGACAAATACCATCACTCCGAACACCTCCACCCTCTCTTCCTTCCTTTTCCCCAAGCCCCTTATAAGCTGAGCATGACATCATATGGTATGGAATATCACTTTGATCAGTTGGGGTCAGCTGTTCTGGCTGTGTCCCCTCTCAACTTCTTGTGCACCTCCAGCCTACTTGCTGTTAGGGTGGTGTGAGAAGCAGAAAAGGCCTTGACTCTGTGTAAGCACTGCTGAACAACAAAAACATCTCTATATAGCAAAAACATCTCTGCATTATCAACTGTTTCCAGCACAAATCCAAAACATAGCCCCATTGTGAGGAAAATTAACTCTTTCTCAGCTGAAACCATGACAATGTGTTTTCTAGGTCAGGTGGAAACTCATGTATTGTGCTGGACTAGGTCATTGTAAAAGTGAAAATTTGCAAGACACAAGGAAATCCAGAACTCTCTTGTTTAAATGTTTGTATGAGTTCCAGCTGAGCAGTAGCAGTACTTGCACTGCCGTTTTCAAAGGATCCTGAAAGGCTTAATGCTCATATCTGGTGAACTCCAGCAAAAGCTGGAAATCTACCTCCCACTGTCTTATATGGTTTCATTTGTGCTACTTCACACAGCTCACTCCCAGGCTACCACATCTGGATACGGACCAAACCTCAGATGACTCAGCCCCACACCATAACAAGACACAGAGGTGGACCAGTCTTCTTCCTTCTCTTCCCCATCAGCACCCATGCCTTTGTTTCCAAGAAAATAGTTGCTGTCATATGTTTTGAACAGGTACCAGTCTGGCTAATTGGAAGGAGGAACCCGAGAAGTACATTTTGTAAAAACAGACATATCTAGACACAGACTGTGAAAATGCCAGCCTCAGAGTTTGTATGAGTTTTCCCCTTTTTGCACGAGAGTTAAACCAAAGCTGAGACATTTGGTTTATCCCAGTTAGGAAGAATAGTTGATGCTGTGTCTAGTATAATTTATAAAAGTCTATTTATTCACAAATATCATAGAACCAACGAATTGTTTAGGGTGAAAAAGACCTTGAAGATCCTCAACTCCAATCATTAACCTAGCACTGCCAAGTTCACCATTAAACTATGTCCCTAAGCACCACGTCTACATGTCTTTTCAATATCTCCAAGGATGGTGACTCAACCACTTCCCTGGGCAGCCTGTTCCAATGCTTAGCAACCCTTTCAGTGAAGAAATTTTTCCTAATATCCAATCTAAACCTCCTCTGGCACAGCTTGAGTCCATTTCCTCTCATCCTATCTCATCCTATGAACATAGCTTTTCATTTCTGGGTGCAGACTGCCTACCTCAATTAAAGACAGCAACTTGTTTCAAAACCTCTCCTCACTCAAGTCCTTGTAGGAAGGTTGATCAGGCTATGTGAGCTGTTTTTCTCCTCCTGTTCATTATCACATATCTCGTCTCCAGTAATATCTAGTTGAATGAACTCTGGCAAGAGAGTTCAAGTTTCTGAACAGTCTTATAATTATGTTCATTTTGGCTGGAAATATGAGTGCTACATATACCTCAAACAGGAAAAAATAATAAAGTTTCAAAAAACCTCAATCTAGTAGTGTCCATGGTAGAGTTACTTATTTATTACTATCACATATATTAAAACACGATGTCTCTTGGATTTGAGATCAGCCGATATAAATATTGTATTTGAACACAGTCAAATAAGCTTCTATTCATGAAAAGATTTTTCATATACTATTTCTTTTTCTCCCTCCCTAAATGCACTAATAATCTATAATAAATTTATAATAATATAATGTATACTAGAATATATAATCCCATGATAATATCTATTTATGTGCACCAATCCAGTCTCTGAGGTACATAGCATGCATTATTAAACACTGAACAAATATGTTTTAAATTAATATCTGAAATTAACTGCATCTGTTAAGGTTATGTTTTGCTATATTTCACTCTCTCTGTAATTTATTGTACATACAATATGAACTCTAGAGTGAGAAAGGATAAGAACAGAAGGTGTATTAAATATATATTTCATCACATACAAACCTAAACAATATTTTAATTTAAACTAACATTCCTAAATGGTTTAGTGCTATGTGCTTCAAAACTTAGAATGGCAAACTGCTTGTCTTCTCATACACTATTAAACAAAAAACAGAACAGAAATATTAAAAAAGGTAACTACATTGTATTTTAAACTGTTCAAAATATAATATGATAGACCATAATTTTTCTGTAATCTGTGGACTTGACAGTCTCATTCTGAATCAAATTTTGATTTTGCAAATCAGGTTTCCGTGTCAGTTTTCCTTTCACTAGTTCAGGCACAATTAATAAGTGTGCCTATATCTAATGGGACTGACCATTTTTCTGGTTAAAATTAAGTCATAATTTAGCTGTTCAGCATCTCTCTAATCATGGTGGCAGAATTTTTACATTAGATGGAACAGCAGTATCAGGCTAAAACTGCAATACCTCAGACAATGAGAGTTTTAAGTAGCTAGAGTAAACTCCTCTTCCCAAGTGAGAACCACAGAGTGACTTTTCTTGTAGTCTTGTCAATACAGTTCTCTGTAATTTTTTGGGGGGGAGGGCAGAATAATTTTCAACACCATTTCCATTCCATTACATATTTACAGGCCAGAATGAAAAACAGCAAAAAAATATTAATGAAAATAAACATCCTGATTCAGAGAGTCCTGTCTGAAATTATACTTGTATGGGTAAATTTAAATGTACTTGGGTCTTTATATTTCCTGAAGTGATACTGCAAAGGATGTCAGCAGGACAGCAAACATCTCGGATGCTGTCTGAGCTCAAGCACACTGATTCAGCAAGAACAGCTTGACACATTGAGCTATAGTAATTTCAGAAACTAAAACCTGCTTATTTAAAATGAAATTCAACCTCTTGAATTATTCAACAATAATTGATTAAATTGAGTAGAGAAACCGTCACTAGCACTCACTCACAGTAATGAATTAGAAATAGAAAACATTGTCAGAATAAAGGTATAAATGCAACTAAATTTGCAGTCAAAAGTACTTTGCACTAAACAGCAAGGACTATGAAATTGGAGAGTGCAATCTGACAGCATGTGAAGTCTAGTGAACATGGAAGATCCATCTAGTGTTAATTGTGCCTAGGAAAGTAATTCTTATTAATAGCTTTTCAAGTCCAGGTATTTTTATAAGGAAAATTGATCATGGCATTTACATTCTCATTTATTGGCATTGTGTCATAAAGAAGCAAGCTGATTTGAAAGATGAATCATACGCAGTTTTTCTGTCATGATTATTGATTATCTTTCAACTTATAAAGACTGTATAAGGTTATGAAGCACTTAGATTTATTACCTTTATAGATCTATCTTTTCTGTGGTGATGAAAATAAACATAAATCTCTGTTTTACCAAATGATACAGTAAACACGATTGCTTGAAAGAATTAAAAACACATTAAACATAAAGAACTAACACTCACTGCAATTTTTTTTTAAGTTAAGTAAGTAATTGAACAAACATTTTTAATATGTTGTTCTGCTTTGAGGAGCTTTAAAATATTTTTATTTTGCATTTTGCCAGAATGTATAGAAACACTACTTAAAAATCAATTGCATGTAGAAGCCTAAGAAAAGTATTGGGTTTTTTCCTGCATTGCAAGTGAGGTTGGGAAAGATATGTAGGAAAGAAAGGGGACAAAAATAACAAAAAAGGAATGACAAGCAAACAGAAACCACTGTTGACTGAGTTGTACTTGCTGAGCATGTACTAATGATGCTCAGAATTTATAGCCATTGGCAAAATGGTACACTTGCAAGCATATATGAATCCTTCAAATGCACCAAAGAACATTGACCTATTTTGGGTTGGTAGAAATTATCCATCTACAGAATGTAGAAGTCCTTCCCTCTGTACCTCTGAATACCTTCAAAACTGCTGTAATTATTTGCACTTAAACTGAGTCGTGTCAGCAAAACTGTTTAAGATAAGATCATTTTGACTAAAATTAATTGTGTCTTGATGGCGGCTGTTCATAGGTTGTTGGGAATGACAGACAGACAGTGGTGAACAGATGTGTGGCTCCAGCCCCCCTCAGAGGTATCCAGAAAGCTGTGGCTGCCCACACACTCAAAAGGCATTCCTAAAAGGCAAACCTAATCCTAGCCTTACTTTTTGCTCAACAATCCTTTTTTATACTCCATGGTACATTCATCATAATGGCATCACTCTATTCCTAATCCTAATTTAATCTTCATGGTACAACGAGAAAGTGATCCAACTGGTATTTGTGTATCCTATTAGCATACGCGCATGTGTTGTTTGCAGAGGATTATGAGCTGTTCTTGCCGGATATTGTTTGTAGGTAACTGAAATGCTGAAAAAATGTTCATTGTTGATCTGGACAAGCAGCAAGCTTTATTCCCCCAGACATCATTTATTTTTAAACCATTGGAGAGCTTTACAATCTTGAGGTTTTCGCCTCTTGATCATCCACAAGAATCTCTATTCAGTAGAGAATGAATGCATCTACGATCCAATGGATAAATGGTGACTCAGACAGGTTTTGTGGGCTACAATTCCAGTTCTCGTAAGAGCTCAGCATCAGCCTTTGTACTGACTGCCAGATTCAGCTGGAGTACCAAGAACTGCAAAGGCCACGGACAGTGAAGTGACATTAGATCAAGCTTGAAACATGCTGAAAGATACTGTGCATAGGAAATCTGATACAGAAAATTTAGGGAAATATTTTGTTTAGTAACGATCTGCATGATGATATGTGAATACTATTCTTTTAGAAGTTAATATGGATTTCTGTTATATACATCAAGAATTTTATCTGCTGGAAAATCTTTTTTTTAATGGAAAGTCCCAGATTAGCACTGGGATTTGAACTGACCGTGAAAGTTTTGAGTGAAACTTTTTGCTAGCAGTTCCAAAGTAAAACATATTTTTCTTCTTAAGAGAAATATTGTAAGCAGGCTGCTTGTATCTATCAATCTGTCTATCTACTTATCTCTCTGTCTGTCTATCTATCTATACATTTATATGGGTATGTATTTATTGCAGAAAGTAAAAAGTACTTCAATAGTGGAATAATTTAGAAATAGAGCAGATTAATGAAAATACACGGCATACTTTTTATTACTGTTAGCATTACTAGCATTTTAGAGATTATATAAATTATTTAAAGGAACCCATAAAACTACATTTATAACATTTGTTAAGCATGTCAGAGATGCTTAATATTTCTGTTAATCCTTTTAATTAGAAATTTAGTTAGAATTGATATTTCCTCTCCATTTGTTTCCAAGTTACATTCCTTAACTCTAAAACACAGCAACCAATTTACTGTTACCTTCTTATAAAACCTCATTTTTAACCTGATACCAATACTGTTTTGACCTTTTCCATAACCTTTCAATTTCCCATAAAAGTATTTGAGAAAGTAGCTTTGCTCTAGCCTTCACCTACCTCCCCCACACCATTATCATTCATCATTTTCAATCTGGATTTGGTCTTAACACAGCAGAAAACAACCCTTCTTCATGTAACTATTAGTCAGTGACTGCTATATAGCAGCCAATGTATTGTCTTCCCCCTATATCTTACGTGTCTATCTATCAGCAGCTGCTAGTAAACTTCTCTTTTTTATCAATGTCAAATACATACACAAAGACTGGCTTTACAAGTAATCTCAACTGTTTGGAAGACAAACACTAAAGATATTGGACATCTTTCCAATATTTCTAATTTATGTTCCAATATATCATGGTTTGACTGTGTTAGGCAGCTCAGCCCCACACAGCCACTCATGAGAGGAAGAAAATCAGAAGGGTAAAAGTGAGAAAACTCATGGGCTCAAATTAAACTTTGTCACACTAACTCTCAGATTGCATGGCTTAACATTGGAAAACCCCTTTAAAATACAGTTTTTTGTGATGGAATCAATAAAAAAAATAATACATGTGTATATACTTGGCATGCCCAACGCATGCAGTGGGAGAGATTAGACATTTCAGGTGGTGGTAATGATATACAGGACCTTCCCCTGCCTCACAGTACATTGGAAAAACTTCAGCTTAGGCAATTAGGCACCTTACATTATTCACAAGGGCTTTGTGGTGGTGTGCCATTTATAAAAATTTACAGTCTCAATCCAATTGCTACTACATGCAGTTTTAGTATAAAAGCCAAGGAATTACTATGTATTAAGATTGTGTTATTCTTTTAACAATAGGAAAGGTTCCTAAAGGTCAGAGTGGAAGAGCACTGATCGTGCAATGTTGAAAAACTTGTGCCTATTTCTGTGTGGTTTCTCCTCCAGAGGGTTTCAATCTGGGATTTCTGCTTTCATAAGCTGTCTATCTGGCACCTTTCACTTTACACATGGAATGTCATTACATTCCCTGAGATATGTTTGTTTAATCTTCAGCAGTCCATTATTTTTGCTGTGAGCAACATAAGCTATATAAAAAGGTTAAATGTAGTAGAAGAAAAAGGATTTATATCTAATATCACTGTCAAATATTTATATCCAGCTGAAAGATCACTTATTAAGTTACTTAAACTCATTGAATTTCTATGGCATAACTTTGCTAAAATATGGATTAGTGCATAGGAAAAAAATAATCAATATACGTATAAACAAATTTTTCATCTAACCACTTCATCAACTACCTGTCAGTCTTCAAATGTCTGATATGCTAAGCAATGTGGGGGAAAAAAAAAAAAAAAAAAAAAAAAGATATCAGCTTTCTCAAAACTTTTAAACCAGTGACATTCACAAAACTGACTTTGTTGTTACTGTAAGAACAGAAGCTCCTGCTGGAGTACATCCAAAGAAGAGCAACAAAGCTGGTGAAGGGTCTAGAGCACAAGTCTTATGAGGAGCAGCTGAGGGAACTGGGGTTGTTCAGTCTGGACAAAAGGAGGCTGAGGGGAGACCTTATCGCTCTCTACAATTACCTGAAGGGAGGTTGTAGCCAGGTGGTTGTTGGTTTCTTCTCCCAAGTAACAAGTGATAGGACAAGAGGAAATGGCCTCAAGTTGTGCCAGGGGAAGTTTAGATTGAGTATTAGAAGAAATTTCTTCACTGAAGGGGTTATCAGGCATTGGAACAGGCTGCCCAGGGAAGTGGTTGAGTTACCATCCCTGGACATATTTAACGTATTTAAAACACACATAGATGTGGTGCTTAGGGTCGCGGTTTAGTGGTGGACTTGGCAGTGTTGGTTTTGCAGTTGTACTCAAGGATCTTCAAGGTCTCTTCCAACCCATGATTTCTATTCTAAAAAAACCAAACCAAACCAAAACAAAACAAAAAAAGCTTAATTATCTCTTTTCTTATTGTTAGGTTCTTTAAAAATCCTATACGCATTCAGTTGCATCATCCTGTAGACAGCAATATTTGTCTTTTTCTATTTTTTTTTCTTTTTTTTTTGCCACAAATCTGTCTGATGGGGCTGTTTAAGTTACGTGTTCTGAAGTTACGTGAAGACCTTTCCTAGTCAGAAAAACCTTTGACTTGGCACTATGTATTCAGCTGATCTTCCCTATAAGCAAACACAACACACAGCCATAACAATCCATATGTTTACAAAATGACTGCTAGGATTTATATGAACACATACTGAATACCTTGGCTTTTCTTTATCCATCACACCTTACAGAACATGGTGTATAGAAAAGTGTTTCAGTTCCCTTCTGAGTCATCTGTTGAAGATAATGGACAAAAATAGTGAAAGATGAAGTACCATTTCATCTTAAGTGGATTTAATATAAAGAAACGGTTTAGTTATGCTGTTATAGTTTGTTATACCCAGGTTAAACAGTTGCTTTTATATAAGTGCATCCATTTGTATACTACAGTCAATAAAGCACTGAGCTGAGCTTCAGTCCTACTTAATTAGGAGGTATGTTTTACTCATAATAAGTACATATGAACAGAGAAACCACTAAGAATTTTGGATTTTAAAACCAAACCAAAACAAAAAAACACAAACCAAAAACCTACCTAGTAGTAATCGTACAGGTTTGTACTGTGAATGAAGTACAGTTTTACTGAGGAAAAAGGAACACCATGCATGTTATTGCTTCTTTTTAAGTATATTTAGTTGAAAGTGACAAAAAAGCTGGCCATACTTAGATATTTTAAAATTTGCTTGTCAGATATGCTCCAATTCAAAGTACAGTATTTGCCATCTTAAGTGACTTTCCTGTAGAGTCATACAGTGACCATTCTTTATCTTTGTACTCCTATTTTTTTAATTTTCATTTAATGAAAATTAAAGTGAAAATTTCTAGATTTTCTTTTTTTCCTGTTTCTCCTAAATCCTTATCTACTCGGAAGGACAGAAAAGGCTACCATGGAATAAACTGTTGTTTTGCTACTAATTCCAGATTCTTCTGGTTAGTGTAAATTAGTTGTGCATGCAAGGAAAGATTGTTAAGAAAGCCTCTTATGGTGCATCCATACTTTTTTTAAGTTAAAAAGAAAAGAAAAAAAACAAAGCAAAACAATCAAAAACCTCAACAAACTCTTTGAGTTTACTGCATTGAAAAAAATGTCTTTAGCTACCACAGAGAAACCTTAATCAATGGGGAAAGAATAATTTTATGCCTCCTCACATACCCAGATCTCTCTCTGACAGTTGATACAGGAGGCTGATACAGCATTTTGTTTGTCCAATCTTAAACAGACTGAATGTTCAGGCCTTGTTAATGGGATTTTCAGAGCACTGTTTGAGACAGATGTCCAGACATCTCCTTTCTGGCCTCTCATCTTTCCTTTTCAAGCATCCAAAATGTCTTTTCCAGAGCTGTTTTCTTCTCTTATATTTCTGACTCTGTCAGCCTTTTTCATATTTTGTTATATCTAGGTATCATTTTGTTATATCTGTCCCAGGGAAAAAAAAAAAAAAAAAAAAAAAAAAAAAAAAAAAAAAAAAAAAAAAAAAAGTCAGTCTGGTTCTTGTAACAGAGAGTCATAGTTAATAAATTTAGCAGAGTTCTTTGACAGAGTAAATGAGTATGTTCTGAAGCACAATCCAGTTAACTTGGTTTGCTTTTTCAAGTCATATTATTAAATATAACCTGTCAAAGAGAAAATCGAAGATATTTTAATTGATTAATAACCAAATAAGAGGTAGAAAATAAAGGATAGAAGTCAGGGCTTATGCTCTGACTTCAATGATATGGTGTTCAACACATTTATAAATACGTTAAAAGCATTAATTATTAGCAAACTGACTTCTTAAATGAATCAATGTTATTTACAATAACCCAAAGTGAAGCTAATGAAGGAGTTCTAGAAAGATCTCATTATATTAATTGATCGGGAGATACAGAGACAGATGTTTTAGATAAATTCTCTTTCCCTATTCTCTTCTCTGTCCACCTAATACTTTTTTTTCTCCCAAATTAATTTTCATGCCTCCTCTCATAATGCAGTTTGGAAAGTCTGATTCTTTTCCCTGCCAAGGTTGACATTTTTTTCCCTTCAAATAGCGTTCATTGAAACAAAAAGTTCTATCCTTTTCTACATTTCCTTTCTTCATTATGTCACTTCTTTCATTGCTGAAATAATATCCCGTGTCCTGTTTTGCCTTTTACAATCTCATCACAGAGGGGGCAGAGGGCAGAGGGGGCACTGTATTTTATTATCTATTTGTAAAGCATGACATAAATTCACAGTGCTACATGCTCAATATTTAATAAACATGTGATACCATAAAATTAACAACTCATAACCTTGCCAAGGTGCTCATTTGGCAGAAAACCTAGACTCAAGTCCAGATGGCCTCTGCATTATGAAATCACTCTGTTATTCAAATTGTGATAGAAATGCCCAGACTCTGTATTTTGACACCCTGTACAGCAACTAGTTTTGGCTTGTACCTCTGTTCCCAGTACAACAGTTGATGAAGAAATGGCAGATTAAGTTCCCTCTCTCCGTGGGCTTCTGTATCACCAAGCCAGAAATTCTTCATCAGGTACATATGTTAAAAAAAAAAAATGAGATGAGGAATAAAAATCATAACACGTTGTGTACTTTGTTTGTTTTTACATACATACATTCCGTTGAACTTTGACATAGGCCAAAGGTAACTAAAGTAGGAGTGCTATCACTTGATGTTCCCTCTTTACTTATTTTATATAACTAAAGTAGAGAGAGGGATGCCCAAAGAAGGATGGTTCAAATCTTAGGTAGGCTGGACTGTCCCCTAGAGAGGTCTAGCACTCTCTATTACCTATAGAAGAAACCTAGTGGCAACATTTCTAGCTCAAATGATTGCCTAAATTTGAGTGGGTTGAAAGTATCTGTACCTATCTGGATGACTCCCTGCTAGTATAAAACTCTATACATAGCATTTCATTAAAGACAAAACTTGCTTTTCAATCATTTTATATTTCTATATTAATGCAGTTTTTGCAAAACGCAAACTAAACCAACAATTTTCATGTTCCAACATAGAAGATTTTTTTTCCTGACATTGATAAAATACACTCAAATCTTGCATACTAACTGCAGCGCAGTAGATGCAGTAGAAAATATAATTCTTGTATGAGCAAAACCAAGAACGACTTGCAGAGCTTCAGCAGTAATGAGTTTAGATGATTTACAGAATCAGAATGATTTATTCAGTTCCTTTGTAATGCTATCTGTACAACTCAAAGAAAGACACTGTGACAACACGAAGATGATATAAGGAAGAAAAAACAGAATTGCTAAAAATGGCATGTAGTAAATTTCAGGAAATTATTGAATATGTAATGGAAAAACTGGATTATACTGGGGAGATCCAGAGTTCAAAGAAATTTACATTCTTGTTCAACACATTCTGCATGGTATCCTTATACCATGCATGTGCAGTGATAAATTGAACAACTTGGTTAAATCTTAACTTATGTATATGTAAAGCTGACTATCTCTTCCTGAGTCCCTCTAGTGCCATAGGAATATGAGGAGCTAAAGTACCGCTACAGTGCTCTGTAGATGAACAGCTTCATAAGAAAAAGGAGGACATATCTATAATACAGCCAGAGGTATATGGTTTTAAGATGGGTCAGCTTTGATCTCTCTGCTGCCAATGACCAATGACAACAGTAGTGAGAGTGAGACTGAGAAAAGCTGATGTGAGGCAACAGCATAGCATCAGCTTGGGTTATGCTATGTACTCACAGTAAAGTTGTGTGCCGCCACGTGCTCATTCCTGCTGTTAGACATGACAGCTACAAAATGCTATGGTACTGGAGGTATCTACTTTCAGTCATACTGCCTAATGGCAATGGGAATATGTGCAAGTGATATAGCTGGTACAAAAAAAAATAAAAAAAATGCTACATAGTTATTGGATATCCGTTACCAATAAATAGATACCTTGGTACAATTTTTGTTGACTTTCTAAATTATTTTAAAATACCATTAAAAGGTGGAGAGCTACTGAAGTAGGAAAAAGCTGCAATTTTCACAAAACGAAAACCCAATAACAAACACAAGTAGGAAAAAGCAGCAGTTTTCACAAAAGGAAAAGCCAATAACAAAGTCAGGTGGAAGAAATTCTCAATATTATCAACTTAAAATTTAACTAGTAAAAATACAAAATGATAAAACAAATAAAAAAATTACAAGACAATAAGAATTTAAGAAAATATTTTAGGAAACTCTATAAAACTAATTTTTTTTTTCTAATCAGATTACTAAAGAAAGTGTAATGCCAATATATCTATATATAAAAGTATAAAATTATCAGATCAAAATTAATTTAGTAGATGAAATGTAATTTCATTTTAATTTAGAGCTTTATACTGTTTCATGGAAATATTAATCTACATCACTAGGATTAGAACTTTTTTTGCACAATGGAAATTACTGTAAAAATAAACAGAGATGAACAAAACTGGAAGTTTGTCCTGAAAAAGTGGAGAACTACTGTGTTTTGTGCACAGTGTGCTGTTCACATTTATATTTACTTAGGTAGAAAAAAAAAGAAAGTGGAAAAGAACCCCTCAAATAATGAGCATTTTGAATGTCATTAAGTACTCTCAAAGTTCCAAGTATCTATGATAACAGTAGTAAAGAAAATATTGTTGCCAAAAGGCTGAAGATTTTAAATACAGATAAAAAGAAACAATTGAGAAAGAACAGAAGAGCCAAAGATAGTGATATAAACCTTTTCTAATAGCTGGGAGTGACAATTTATTGGTATATCTTAATAGTTAAGTCTGCCATTAATAATGAAGTGAAAAGGGAAATTATGAAATCAAGATCATAAGTGTAGACAGAAAAATAATTTAGGAGATATTTAGAAAGAAATAGTCTCAAATGTGACTAGCTAAGCTTCTGACAAAGAAATTATATATTGTGATGTAGGTCAGAAAAATGGCAAGTGCACAGAAGGGAAATGTGAAGCATTGGGAAGAAAACAGTGCAAAGATATATCAGGGCGGTTTTCAAATCACAACCAAAGTTTAACTAAAAAAAGAAAATAAAAAAAAAAAAAAGAAAGATAAAAAAAACTGAAATGCAGTAAATAAAATTGTGCTGCTTTTGGCTGGGATAGAGTTAATTTTCTTCACAGTAGTGAGTATGGCGCTGTGGTTTGGATTTGTGCTGAAAACAGTGTTGATAACACAGGGATGTTTTCGTTACTGCTGAGCAGTGCTTACACAGAGCCAAGGGCTTTTCTGCTCCTCACACCACCCCACCAGCGAGGAGGCTGGGGGTGCACAAGGAGCTGCGAGGGGACACAGCTGGGACAGCTGACCCCAACTGACTGAAGGGATATTTCATACCATATGATGTCAAGCCAATATATAAGAGGCTGGAGGAAGAGGAAGGAAGTGAGGAACATTCAGAGTGATGGTGCTTGTCTGCCTAAGTAACTGTTACATGTGACGGAGCCCTGCTTTCCTGGAAATGGCTGAACACCTGCCTGCCCATGGGAAGTGGTGAATGAATTCCTTGTTTTGCTTGGCTTGTGTGCACAGGTTTTGCTTTACCTATTAAACCGTCTTTATTTCAACCCACTTTTACTCTTCTGATTCTCCTCCCCATCCCACTGTGGGGAGAGTGAGCAAGCAGCTGCATGGTTCCTATTTGCTAGCCAAGGTTAAACCATGACAATAAACTTAACTCATGATAATATTTTATTTCATTTTCTATTTTTTCAAGCTGTTTTGATGATGGAAAGATACTGGTACTCCCTAGCATGCTGTAATTAATAGGATTTTACAGTAAGAAATAATTGAGCACTATGAAAAGACCAAAGTTTACAAGTTAAAGATACAAAAATGCAGTATTTCAAGGTCTCTATTTTGAAGATAAACAGGAAGCCTAACGAACAGAAAACCAAGGCTGGAAGCCTTTTGTTACACCCAGATTATTTCTGACATCCCAGGGGTTGAAGACATTGTCTGCAAACAAATCTAATCCTAAGGAAAAAAGTATTTTGAGGTGATCTTTCTTTATTACATTAACTACCTCTCTTGTCATTTCTTTCTATGAAGTTTTTCTTTTATTAATTTTTTTTTGTTTGGGGTGGTCATGGTAATAAATTGTAAACATGAGCAGGGAGTAGCCTTGGGCTACGTGGTGTCTGACCCACATCCAAACATGTTTTGGGCTGCATTTTGAAACGAAGCCAACATTCCTTATTACACTTCACTGCATGTATCAGTCTGATGGATAAAAGGACTATTTAGAATTTACATAACTAAGGGTGGCTGCTGCTCTCAGGTCTCTTTCAAAGGGCCATCAAGAGACATGACATTCATCTGTCCCTTAAAAAGTGAGACATTTCTTTTGTTGTGGGATGCTTCATTCATTCTGTAGGATGGAAACACTGATGTGATGGAAGATGGGCTTTGAGACATGATATTATATTGTTAGTATGCTGTTTCAGAAAGACACAGAATATTTGGGGTGTTAAAGATAATTTTGTCATAAATAATGGGTTTTTTTCTTCAGAACTTATTTTTCCATTAGGGAGAAGAATGTAGCCTTACAAAGGAGATGATGACATACTTTATTTGTATGTTAAGTGAGCTGCTTTGGAAATTCCAATTTCATATTTAAATACTTTAGAACTAAACATTCATGTCCTATACTAATTAATACATTAATCATCCTATATCAATAACTTGTGTTAATTACTTCCAAGTTACTTATCTGATGCCATAATATTTTATAGACTGTGAAAATGGAATTATTGAAACATGGAGATTCAAAAACCTCTGTGTATTTAGCACGATATTTAATGTTATCAAAAAAGCATTTAAAATATTTTACTTCCATATATATGGTGTATTTGTACACCTATATGTAAATGTATAAGTATATTAAATGTAGATGTACATGTAGATATATGGTGAAAAATAACAAAAAATAACTAAATACTGGCATCACAAGTTTGGGAGATTTTTTTGTGCTACATATTGTTTCATCAGAAGTAGGAAGGTGGAAAGGAAATGAAGAGACAAAAGTCCAATTCTGACATAAATCAAGAAAGCACCTGTCAAGGGAGGCTACAAGCATCTAGTATATTTCTGGCTCAAAGTGCTTACCAGAAGGACTGATTAAAACCCATACAATAGATATGCCATATATGTCTAAATATTATTCCTCTGTGAGAGTCAAATGGGTTCACAAGAAACAATCACTTTTAACAACAAAGAATTTTGAAGATATGTGTGAAACACAAAAGTAGAAATAATAGTAATAATTCTATGTAGTTATCCATAAAAAGAAATATTAATCTTGTGTAGCACCTGCAGAAAATCTAAGTCCTATAGAGTTAGGGTTAGTCCATAAAAGTACATTTCCACAGTTTCATTCATTACTCTTGGTAGTGAATTAGCTACTTCGTTAGTTGGAGTTTTTTTATTCTTAAGTTTATTCTCCTTCTTTCTCTGCGTGAGTTTCCAGTGACTTCCTTGTCTGTTTCTAAAGAGCAGTTGGAAAACACAGTGCTAATTTTTTTTTACTACTTCCACTGATTAAATGGTCATTCTCAGAAATAACTCCAGTGGTGTAATGCTGTTACAGGGAACCACAGTTTGATTGAAGGGGAGTAATTCAGACCCTGCATGTAATTTGGTACAAATATTCATGAGAGGTAGCCAGAACATTAGTGAATAAGTAAGAATGAATGGTTCTGGTTTTATGAAAGAAGAGGAGCTGATAGGAATGCTATGGTCTGAGCAGCACAAGCCAACACTGCGACAGCAGCAGGGCTTTCAGGTACAGCCAAACAACTTGGGAACACAGGTTGCATTCAATAAGCTGACTTGTGAGTCCAAATGTCCTAGCCTTTTCTGGAACTGTTCACCAAATACATCTCTGAAAAAATGTTCTGGTCCTTGGGCAAGCTGTGGAAACAGACACGTGCTGTAAGAATGTGGAGCACCATGAAGTCTAATAATATGCCAAGCCAGGAAGATATAAGCAAAACTTATCCTAGTGCAATTTCAGTGGAAAGAAGAGCTCTCTCAGCTCAATTATTCTTCCATCTCAGGTGAGCTACTAACTTGAAAGATGCTGCAGAGAAAACCCATAACTTCCTAAAAAAATAGTATGGAAAGTCAGCCTGATAGGACATGATTTAGCAAAGAATATTTTTTGTAGTATATTTTATATGAAGAACTGGAACAAGTTTTACTGTATATACTAAACCTTATAAAGAAACCTGGATAAAAATATCCAGGAGTTTGGGTTCTTTCCCTTCAATATATCTATTGCATAACATTTCTTTTCACTCCTCTTCCGTGTATGTGGATGATTTGGGAATTCAAATGCAATACTCCATAATCTGGAAAAATCCTTTCTGAACTTCTCAAATTATATGGCAGCCTCTGCATTCATAAGAATATGTGGCAAGAGAATGAGAAGTCATTTTTGTTCAGATCTTTCAAGGAATATAAGTTTTTTATATCCTAGCTCTTAAATTAGTACAGCATGTAAGACCTCACCCAATATGGGTAGGCAAACAGTTGCTGTAACTAGATTGCCAGTCTACTGAAAGATTTTATAGTATCATCTGGAGTGCACTTACTACTGCATACAAGCTGGCTTTGTTCCAAAGAATCCAACAATGCCTATTTATTGTCTTGTTATTATGAATACAACAAATGTCACCTTAATTATTATCATAATTTTTGATATTGTAGCTATGAATGTCTATCTTCCCCTTTCAGTTAGTTAGTACATTCAATTCATCAGGTGTTAAAGCAAAATTACATATTTTGTCATAAGATTTGCCCTAATCTTTTCTCCATTTTCTGTCTTTGTCCTCCCTAGTGAAACAGTGAATTCTAAATAACCATCTGTCTAAATCGTTCTCCTCGTATAGGTAGACCTGATTTATTTACAGGACACATCTTGGCAAGCATTCTTAGATTTCACCTAGGGTTTCAGGAAAACTGGGAGCTGTTTCATAATTCACAGCCATCAAGTGAAAGTACTTTACATTGCTTTGTGTTGCCTGCACAGGGTATATAAAATATTTAGATGCTACAGCGGGGTTTGGAGAGGCAGTTTTGTCACATCAGTTTTGGCACTTTCTGTTAAACATGGTCACAGCAGACAGTCAACACTTAATCCTCAAACCTGTATTTTGAGAAAAGAGACCTGGAGGCAGAGAAACCCAAAAGGAAGGAAGGAGTAAAGCAAAATATTGTCATTAAAAAGAGCAGTGAAATTAATAATGACTGAATTTTACATATATCAAACCAGTCAAGGATTTTTTTTTTTCTTTTAATGTTGTGTCTACTACTTTCTATGATAGTAGAGACAGAATACCACAACATGTGAGCACAGAGATGTGCATGGAATCAAGAATAATTGATGCAAAGTTAAACTCAGAGTGAAGATGAAGTTTTCAGTGCCTGATAGAAAACCAAGCTTCACTATTTTAAGAGAGAGAAAATTGTATTAATAATTATCCAAAGACATACAGGGTTGGTTTGCACAGATCTTTATGACATGATCTATTAGCCATAACCTGGGGACAACTATACAGAGCCCAAGGCTTATGGGACATTCATGCAAAATGCAGTTTGGAGAGTCATGGATTACTAAGGTGTAAGTCCCAGACCCAGGCTGTTGCTCCTATGGGAAAGGACATAAATTCAGAGGAATGAGATTACCCTGGGGACAGGAGGTAAGCTGAGAGCTCAAAAAGACATCTTGCTCCTTTGGGCAAGGTGGTAATAACTGAAGTCTCTGCTTCTGTCACTTGATGATGCTTCAAACCATTCATTCTTGCCTGGAAGCGTCAGTTAGTTTAGTGTATACCCAGAGAAAGCAGCTGCCTCTGGTAGTTTGCTGCCCTGGGTATTGCCTTGCCTAGTCAACCTAACCAAGACACACAGCATGGCCCTGGGAATGACCAGTATATTGTACGCTAATGTTTAATATGTTCTGAGATGTCAGGAGGTTAAGAGTATGGCACTAGGGACAGGGAAGTTGCAAAGATGAACATAAGTGGAACTTAAATGACCTCTGGAAACTGTGATGCAGCAAGGAATTCCTTGTGGCTGGAAGAAATTTAATCAGAGCATACAAATAGGCAAAGGGTTGTTTAACAGTGTTAAGACAGATAACAATGGCAACATCCTTTAATTCAGGATCTAACTGGTAGACAGAAAGTCAAATAATTTTTTTTGTGTGTTTTAATAACATGTGCTAGACCTATTGTTCCAGAATAATTTAAGTAATAACCATGATGAATAGCTCTTTTATCAAGATATTTAGTGATATATAAAACTGTCTGAAGCAAACTTGAAATGAGTATCAGCTCCTTTAAGCAATAATCAACCCTTCAGAAATGGTTGGATGTGGTCTCAAGTTTTATCTGTAGTGACAGAAATAACTAGTAATTAGAGTTCATTTTGTAGGTAAAGTTACTAGTGAAGGCTGAAAGGATAAACAACTTTTAATTAAATTTCCCAGAGGAGATTTTTTTTTTTAAAGCTAAAATAAATTGAAGTCCAGACAACCACATCTAGCTAGAAAAAACTAAATTCAAATTGGTGCATTAGGGTAAAGTAAACTAAATAATGAAAGAATCCTGAACTTTGACAGAATTCATTGAATGTATCTGAAGTATCTCCACATAGGAAAATGTACTTTGGTTTCTAGTTCTCACGCCAGTCTAGAATTTCACTCTATTTTAGTATTAAAAGAGCTTATCAAAATTATATTTAGAACCAGAATTTCTATTTAGGCTCTGGAATAATTATTTATTCAGAAGAATGGGTACAACAAGAAAGGAGGAAATATATTTTAGGAGTTTCATTCCCTTTTCAAAGGAAAATATGCATGGAAAGGGAAAAAGCAGAAGATCAGGGACAGTATCCTTCACAACAGGTTTGATAATCAGCCTTCTTCAAATTTATTAGCACCAAAAAAGCAAAGTAACTCATATATATAGGTACATATATAACAATATAAAAATATATTAAAAATATATAAATTTGTTGTTGCTGTTGTTTCCAAAAGAATAGTGCAAGCATACATTGATCTGAGTTATGTAATTGTATAAAATATAAATAACATGTTTATATACAGCACCTCAATATAGGTGATGTGGTTTAGCCCCAGCCCCAGCCGAGCACCAGGCGGCCGCTCGCTCACCCCTCCCCGGCGGGGTGGGGAGGAGACCGGACAAACAAAGGCAAAAGCCTCGAGGGTTGTGGTAAGGACAGTTTACTGGGACAGCAAGGGAGAGGGGAACGAACAACAGCAGTACTGATAACAAATATTTACAATGGGCGATAACAGAAAGCAACCGGACACCCAGCCCGTCCTGGAACCCCGAGGAACCCGTCTCTCCCCAACCAGCCTCTTTTTATGGTGAGCATGACATCACATGGTATGGAATAGCCCCCGGCCAGCCTGGCTCACCTGGCCTGGCTCCTGGTGACGTTAACTCTATCCTAGCCAGAGCCAGGACAATAGGTTGTCAATTTGTTTCACATTCTGACAAAGACCCAAGGATTCTTCCTTATCATTAAGACAGCTGACAATATTAAAAGTAAAGAGAAAAGGAAGAAAGAAAAAGAGAAGGAAAAAAATAATCAGTTTCAATATTGTCTTAACTGGGTTTTAAGTACTAAAGGGAAAAGGCATGCCAGATCCAGATCTTTCCATGTGTGCAGCTGTAAGATAGACTGTAATGTTACTTGTGAACTGGATCCTGAGCTCTGAATTTCTAACACTGTCAGGACAACTCTGAACAGAAAAAGAAAAACTTGGAACTTACCAAAATAGAATACACAAATAGGTATAATTTTATTTTTGTTTTTGTAGGCTCATGTTTTACAAACCTTCTGGTATAAGTCCAGGAAGATTTCAAGGCAAGTGGCCAGCATTCAGTGGGTGACTATAAAGGAAGTTTTTTTAAGTCAGTACATAGTCATCCATCCTTACAGGATGGCTATCTTTAAACCGTTTAGCTGTGCTATCTTTACCTTTACAGGAACACTGTTGCAGTCTCAGCATCCCAACATATCTTCTAAACAGGTTCTCCAAAAAATCAATGGGTACACTCCACAGAATGGTGAGAGGGGAATTAAATGTTTGTAACATAGTGGCCTAAGCAGAAAAGAAATTTCGTGGGGGCCAGTATTAGTCAGGTAAACTCCTTTGGTGATGGTAGAGCAGTGAAAAGAGACTGAACCTGAATACTAATAGGGACCACTGGTCACTCAGGAAGAGCTGTTTCAGAGAAGTAGCTTAAAATGTCTGTATATATGCTGATGATCTTGAACACACTTGTCTGAAACAGTAACATTCTTAGAAGTATTCTTTCTGAAGAAATATCTCAGTACTGCAAACTAAGCAAACATTATGTAGACTTTATAAACAAAGTACTTCATAACAGTATATAGCACAGCTCTTTTTTTTTTTTTGTGAGAATTAGTAAAAAATATAGATAATCCACTCATTGGCATATTTCACTGCAGATTTTAAATGACTTTGCATTTTCCTAACCCTAAAACAGAGTACAATTCCAGCACTTTATGCAGTCATCTTCTGTGTCTTGCACACACGTTTATTCAAATTCAACCTGATACCGAGCTCTAGCAAAATGATGTTAAATCCACTAACATTCCAATAGTGATAATGGAGCTATGTCACACCTGATAAAGATCGTTGCAATATATTAATTAAATTCTCTACTGGCTGATGGAGGACAAGTACTCATACTTGACACGTAGATTTATTTTTTTTTTCTTTTCATTTTGCATGCCATTTAAGGAGAAAAAAATGGCTTAAATCCAGGTATTCATTAGTCTGTTTTAACAGGAAGAAGGATCCCAGTATAATATATAGAAACTTTCAAACTGCTGGTACCCAGGAGTCAAAGCATTCAGGAGACACTGGTGACTGAAAATTATATTCCTAATCATATATTCTATTTTCATTTTTCCTTTTCCTTTGTGTCATGAATTGTAAAATATCAGCACTTATTTTGAGGTCGCACAAGTCAAGGCTAGCAGAGGAGTAGAGGCTTCCAGCAGGGATGATGGGTCAATCAGACACCTCTAGTCTCAGCATGAAGCTTCTGCTGCAGCAAAGGTAAAGCAGTCTTGGCCTGGAATTTTCCCAACAAACTAATGGTTTTTATTGGAGTGACAGGCTATTATTTTTTTTCTCTGATCTTTTACAAGAGAAAGCATAAGTAATTTTGTCTAATAGGGAACTGTTTAAAGTTCCATACTGGTAAAATGTCAGTACCATCTAAGCAAAACTACACATTACCTTTTTGTAATGAATGATGTTTTTTATTAAGATTCTTTTTTTCTGTTTCTTGGGCACTGTGCTAATATATTATATTTGCCCTTGAAAAGTCTGTTTAGGTGCATGTAATTTATTTTCTGTTATATACAGTTTAACGAGATGAATCAGAAGATGAAAATACATACTGATTTCTGCATTTGGCATAGCATTAATAATAAAGTAGAGCAAGTTAATCACAATCTATGAGAAGCAAATCTTTAGCTCTAGGCATTTTTCCAGAGGCATACAGATTTTTGAGTCCTCTGCAAAAACACTACTACAACACTATTCCTCCTCAAAACTTACCTTTGGTGTAAAGCAGAATCACAGAATCACAGAAATCAGAATCACAGAATGGTTGAAGTAGGAAGGGACCTCTGGAGGTCCACCCACCCTGCTCAAGCAGGGACACCTAGAGCCACTTGCCCAGGACCCGTGTCCAGACAATTGCTTAATATCTCCAATAAGGGAGACTCCACAACCTGTCTGGGCAACCTGTGCCAGTGCTCAGACACCCTCACAGCTTTCAGATGTTCAGAGGGAATCTCATGTGTTTCAGTTTGTGTCCATTGCCTTTTGTCCCATCACTGGGTACCACTGAAAAGATTCTGACTCCATTCTCTCGGCATCCTCCCTTTAGGTATTTCTGCACATTGATAAGATCCTCCCCTGAACATTCTCTTCTCCAAGGTAAACAGTCCCAGCTCTCAGGCTTTCTTCATACCAGAAATGTTCCAGTCCCTTAATTATCTTTGTGGCCCCTCATTGGACTCTCCAGTATGTCCATGTCTCTCTTGTATTGAGGAGTCACACGGTAATGCAGTTATGATCTCAACAGTGCTGAGTAGAGGGGAAGGACAACATTCCTCAACCTGCAGGCAATAGTTTGCCTAATGGAGCCCACTAGCTTTTTTTACAGCAAAGGAACATTGCTGGCTAATGTTCAAGCTGGTGTCCACAAGTAGCCACAAGACTTTTTCTACCAAGCTGCTTTCAAGTTGGTCAGCCCCCAGTACATGTTGGTACATAGGTTTGTTCCTCCCCATGCGCAGGACTTGGCACTTCCCCTTGTTGAACTGCATGAGGTTTCTCTCAGCCCATTTCACCAGCCTGCTGGATGGCAGCACAACCCTCTGGCTTATCGGCAACTTCTCCCAGTTTTGTGTCGCTTGCTGAGGACATACTCTGCCCCATTGTCCAGATCATTAATGAACAGCTTGAACAGTATTGGACCCACTATTGACCCTTGGGGTACACAGCTAGTTACTGGCCTCTGACAAGACTTTGTGCCACTGATCACCATCCTCTGGGCCCAGCTATTCAGTTGGTTTTCAACCCATCTCACTGTGCACATCCAGCCCATATATCAACAGCTTCTCTATGAGGATCTTATAGGAGACAGCGTCAAAGGCCTTGCTGAAGTGCAAGTAGTCAACATCCACTATTCTCCCTTCATCTACCAGGACAGTAGAAAATCACCAAGTTTATCCCAGTAGAAGTTTACCAAGTTGGACTTACCCTTGCAGAAGTCATGCTGACTACTTCTGATGACCTTCTTATCCCTCATGTTCCCAGAAATTGTTTCCAGGATTAGCTGCTCTGTCACTTCCTCAGGGGATGAAGAAGATAGACTCCCCTTCTTGAAGACAGGAGTGACATTTGCTCTCTTCCAATGACCAGAAACCTCTCCCAGGCATCATGACTGTTCAAATTGAAAGTGACTTCACAATGACCAACAGTCAGCTCCCTTGGCACTTCTAGGTGTGTCCCATTGTGACCCATGGACTTATCTATGCCCAGTTTTTGATGTGTTCTTCTAACCTCATACTCTTCCACCAAGGGTTAACTTTTCATTGCTCCAGACTTTCCCCCTGGTCTCTGCAGGCTGGTATTCCTGACGGCAGGTCTTGCTAGCAAAGCCTGAGGCAAAGAAGGTATTCAGGACCTCAGCTTTTTCCATGTCCTGTGTCATGAGGGCTCCTGCTCCATCCAGCAGCAGGCCACAGTTTCCTGACTCTTCCTCTTGTCACCTTTGTATTTATAGAAGCCCTTCTATATATGTTTGCCTTTGACACCCCTTGCCAAACTCAATTCCATTTGGGTTTTAGCTTTTCCTAGCTTTGTCCCTGGCTGCTCAGAAAATGACTCTGTATTCCTCCCAGGTTACCCATCCTTGATTCCACCCTATGTATGCTTTCTTTTTGTCTTTGAGTTTGGCTGGGAACTCCTCGTTCATTCATGCAGGCCTTCCAGCATTTTTGCCTGACTTTGTAATTGTTGGGATGGAATTCTCTTGAGCTTGGAGAAGGTGATTTTTGAACATTAACCAACTTTATTTGGCCTCTTTTTCCTCCAGGGCCTTATTCCACGTCCCTCTTCCAAGCAGAAATTTGAAGAGGCCAAAGCCTGCTCTCCTGAAGTCCAGGATTGTGAGTTTACTTTTCATGCTGCTCTCAGGAAGCTGAACTCCACCATCTCCTGGTCACTGCTGTCTTTGATCTTCACATCCCCAGTGAGCATCTCCTTGTTGGTGAGCATGAGGTCTAACAGAGCGTCCCTCTTCATTGGCTCTTTTATTATCTGGAGGATGAAGTTATCATTGATGCGCTCCAGGAACCTTCCAGATTACTTATGTCTGGCTGTGCTCTTTCTCCAACAAATGTAGGGGTCGTCGAAGTCCCCCATGAGGGCTAGGGCTTGTGAAAGTGAGGCTACTCCTGTCTGTCTATAGAGGGACTGATCTAATTGTTCTTCCTTGTTCAGGTGGCCAATAGCAGACACCCACTTTAATGTCACTTTTACTTGTCTTTTTTTTTGATTCTAATACATAAGCTCTCAGTTCCTCATCCATCCCCAGGCAGAGGTCCATTCACTTCAGGTGCTCTCTCACATAAAGGACAACTTCCCCTCCACATTTTCCCTTCCTGTACTTCCTAAAGAACCTGTATCCCTCCATTGCAACACTCCAGGCATGGGAGCCATCCCACCATGTCTCCATGATCTCAACAAGACTGTAGCCCTGCAACTGCATACAGATCTCTAACTTGTCATGTTTATTCCCCATACTTCCCACATTAGCATATAGGCACTTCAGAGCAGCATGCGCTGACGCATACATAAATTACATATAGTGAAATTTAACAGGAGCACAGTGAACATGTAGCTAACAAGTTAAGATAGAATTGCAGCTAGCTCAGAACTGTGCACCTCCCACTTCTTCACTATGTCTCAACAGCTATGTCCTTGGTCTATACGTTTGTTGCATCCACTTGTTACACCCACTCTTTGAGATTGTAATCTCTTTGAGGGAACGAATGTCATTTCCATACCTTTGCCAAGGTCTGTTGGTCTCTAGGCACCACTACATTATAAATGTTTAATAATAGAAACCATGAATACAAAATAAAAACCTACTATAAATGTAATCTATAATGTAATTTAAACCTGATTCTGGACCTTTACCTGCCACTCCTTGTCCTATTTATCACTTAAGCACTTGAGAGAGGGGGAGAATTTTTCCCAGGAGCTGAACAATGTGACCAAGCCAGGAATGAGACCAGCCATTCTGCAAATAATGGAGCTATGGCCAACACAGAAAGGTAAAATATAATTTCATTTGTCCTGAGACTCAACCAAGATAGTAGAGGAATGTTGTGACCCAAAGCGAAAAGCATGAGGCACCAAATTTGATTCTGAAAATGTGACTTCAAACTTTGAAGAAAACTTTCTTTTTTCCTCAAGAAAGAACTTACAGGAATGTCTGGAGAGATATAAAAAGTGCAGCTGGTCACTAAGCCTTCACAGTTGTTTTTAGGCTTGCTGGTTTTATAGCTGACGCTTTTGTAATGCTGTTTTAAAATAAATGGTAAGGAAGGTGGACCTGAACAATTCATTGAGTACCTGAGGAATTCACTAAGGATCTGACTTAATTCCTATTCAACTGAGAAGCAAATTTCTTAACCTCAAGAATATACATCACAAATACCAATCAATTGATGCAACAGATGCAGAATATGCAGGCTTGTTTCCCATTCTTTCCTTTTCTGGCACCTCAGTATTTTCTACTACCACTAAAATCCTCACATGGTAGAATTTGTTATTAGCCAGATCACAAGACAGTACTAAATAGGACAAAAAGATAGTAAAGGAAAGGAATATACTCATTAAATACCTGTCAATCATTTGAAACATAGTGTCAATTATAACAGTTTTGTATATCAAGTAGAGATGTAATTGTCTGCTTGATGAGACAAAGGGAGGGGCCCTGATGATGTGCCATGCTTTTCACAGACGATGTATGTAGACATTCCAGTTTTTTGTCTTTTCTCCAACTTGCAGAATACAGTATTTTGCCATTGAGAATAATTCTTATACTAAACTACCAAATTATAATTAAATAAGAACAGGATTTAGCTATCAGAGGTGCTAAGTATTTACAAGGCTATTTTAAAACAGTACAGAAAAGCATTTATCCTGGTTTACCTTCACCCATTTACAGCTCTTGTAGTGTTCCAGTTTAAAGTCTCCTTCCGACAGCATCGCTGATTTTTTCACAGAACAGTGTCTGCAACTGACATTATACAAGTTGCTCAGTGATAATGATTCATATTACATATTTTAGGCTCTCCTGCTAATGACTTGGCTGGATGAATTCCAGTTCAGATATTTGGTGGTAAATATACATCAATAAATTTATCAGTTGATACTATGGCAGAATGTGTTTGAACTTATTTTTCATCTTTTTTTAAGGAAGAAAAAAGAAAGCCTACATTTCTTTCCTTGTTTAAAAAAAAAATAGTCAGAGGGATGTTAAGAAATAGATTCTATACCAAAGGGAATATTGGGTGGGGGTTTTTTGTTGTTTGTTTTGTTTTGTTTTGTTTTGTTTTCTTATTTCATTGATATATTTTACCATTTCTACTAGTCACCCGAGGATTGTGTTGTACACACATACCTCATTCTTGACTTACAACACTGGCTATTTCACACCTCCCTCTCATCTGCAGAGAAAACAGGGTTTGAAAAACACTTGCAGTTTCCTCCATGCCAGAAGTTAGTGCACCATCCTTACTAGACCAAAATGTTCACTCCACAAAATATACTCCAGGAGTTTGTACAGAAAGGTGCTTTAATTCTTCCAACGAAACCCAAACTTTTACTATTATTCTTTATATTCAGAACGAGTGTGTGATCCTGTAAAGATCGTTGTATACATATGTGGCTAAAAATACTGCTTTATTTTTCATAGGGCATTTTAAAAGTATTTGGCCTTTGTGTATGAAGCTCTCTATGGCACTGGTGATCTCAAGGCAAGTATCAGAAAACCAACCAAAAGAAAAAATCAGGAGATATAGCTGCTCTTCATTTAAGTTAGGAATTGGTTAGGGGGAAAGTGTGCAACATTTCTTCTACTCCTGGATAATGGATACAATGAACTATTCACTAATTTTGAGTGGAGACCTTTGAAATCTATCCCTTGAAAACTTTTTCCCCTCAGGACCCCCAGACCCTCTCCGCATATAAACTATGAAGAAAATATATAACTAATTATCAAGCTATAATTTTTATTTTTGTCATTATCAGGTTTAATTCAGATGCCTAAACAAGGTTTCCAGCACCATTTACAATGCTCAGGAGCGTCCAAGAATATTTTAGAGTTACCTGTTATCAGACAGCTGACAAACAGTGCAAAAGATCTCTGGGAAGCCCATCTCTTCAGATCCGTATCTGGCTAGAGGGATGCAGGGGGACATCTGGTACGGCACCAGACATCTCTCTACAGGTGATCAGCTGTTTTCCTCTCATGTGGAAACTTTTAATGAACATTTAGTTTATATTACATATGATTTTTACAATGCCATTTTGTTTAAGTATATGTAAGAGGATATAAAACAAAATAAGGGCACTAACAATGATATGAATTATCAGACTTATTTAATAAATAAATTTATCAAAAAAAAAACCCCATCTTTTGAAAACTTTTTACAACTACTGAAAATTCAGGAATATGAATGGATATATGGATTGAACCACCTTTTTCTCTATTAGGAAAACCTTGTCTTCTAGGGCATAATATGTGTGCTTTTAGATGCTGATAAAAACCTTTCTAAAATCTTTCACAAACACTAAACATATATCTACATTTGAAGAAGAGTATGTACAAGAGAACAGTACAATAGTGTGACTATCTGCCTTTTTACAAGTTTACATTGCTTGTATGACATTATAAATGTATGCTGGGAATTACTCATATATTTTAAATATAATTTTCACATGATCAGCATAAAGAGACTAAAGAACTATAGTAGCTTACATTTCATATGGCAATGTCTTTTTGCAGGAATATTATCTAAAAGCAACTTTAAAAACAGGTGCAAGAGGAAATGTTTCTTAAAATATGGCAATATCACATTAATTGCTAGTTATTAAATACATGTCCTTTTGTACCATTTATTCTGAAACAGATTGAATATTATATTTTAAAACATTTTTCTTATCCATCTGCAAGCTACAATTTTACTGCATTTTAGTGTCAGAAAACCTAGCTTCATTCTTAAGAGAAACTGAACACTATGACAGCCTAATGCTTCTTTTATTGAAGTCTATAACTATGCTGTAGTTCTAAGACCATTCAATCAACTATTCGTTACAAAGACAGCTGAATTTCTAGCTGGACTTTAAAAGCAACCAAACCACAAACAACAACAAAAAAGCTTCAGAGGGGAAAAAAAAGAGAAAGGATTAAAAATAGTTATTTGAAAGTCTATAGATTGGACTAGGAAATTATTTTTCTTCCTTTATTTAAAAAATTAAAATAAAAACACAGCATATATAATGATGGCTCCTGACTTGAGATCTCGGCACTTGAGTATATCTTGGGTTTATCTAAACATATAGACATTATTTATAAACCAATTATCCTTGCCTTCATGATCCCTGGTGTAATTTTACAGAGTGTTTCTGGGGCTTGATCATGATGAGCATAAAATACTATCTCTCTAAGACCTTACTCAGGTTTCCCTCTTAGGAAAACTGAAAAAAAA
>VXBL01007966.1:619010-639675 GCA_013400195.1 Aramus guarauna | reverse complement strand
CCCAACCCCAAACACATACTGGTATATCGGGATTTTCTCTGTGGATCTGAAAGAAGACAGAGAATAAGACTTTTTCTCCAAATACATAGCCTCTATGTAGCTTATATTGCTGCATGATTTATCTACATAATGACAGTGTAGGTTGTTTGAAGAACTCAAGAAGGTAAATGATGATGTTTTAGATAGAAGAGGATGGCTGGCCTAACAGGCTTTGAGATAAAGCCCTTCCTTCTTCATATTCCATCCTTTCTCTCCTCCTAAAAGAATATCCACTCTTGAGTAGAACACAGGCCTGAACAGGTGAATCTTCATTTAAAACTTCTTTAAATAGCTTGACATATTCATCAATATTTTTTTTTTTTTAGAGCAGCTGGATGATGCATGGAGGCAAATGCATACTTAACCCTGTCTTTATGAAATACTGTGAAGAGCTTGTGACCTGTGAGAGGGGGCACTAATATAGGAAATGCAAGGATGGTGGTACATAGTAGACCATCTGTCTTGTTTGCCTGATTGAACATATGCTGACAGACAAAACACTGAAGCAGTTAGTGATGCTCCTGCAATTTATTTACTGGACAGCTTGCTTGAGACATCATAAAAGCACCCATAAAGTAATTATTGATGGAAATATTTGTTAAACTTGATAAATAGGGAAACAAAGTGGCCTTTTAGCAACTGCAGTTAAAGAAAGTCTACCCACCATCCTACTTCCTATTTATTTTCCTCAGTCATTTAGCTGTCATTTGTATGACTGAAGTTTGCCTGCCCTGTGATGGTTTTGGGCAAGGGATAGGGTGGAAAGTTGGAGGGAAGAAAGAGTTTATGAAATGCTCACATTCATTCTGTGGATAATAGGTCAAACCCTCATTAAAATTTAAAAAAAAAAAAAAAAGAAAGAAAGAAAGAAAAAAAAAGAAGAAAAAAAAAGAAAAAAAAAAGTCAGATAACCAATATATTGGGTAGAAGGTTCAATTACTTCCTTCAAGCAGCAAAACAAGAGTCTGGGAAGAGAGAGGAGTTGTGGAAAGTGATTTGTCAAGTGAACAATGCACAGAGCATTGATATCGTTTATAGGACTTTAAAGGAAAAAGCTGAGAAAATACAGTGGTTGTCTGGGCTGTGGGAGAGAAAGTTCTTTCCTTTCTCCGGGCCATGGCAAAGGGTCTCTCCACAAGGCCTATTTATTAAAGCAATGAAAAACGTACTGTAAAATGTAATACTGAATTTTTAAATAACACTTATACATATTTATCTAAATGTATAAACAGGCACATGTGCATGTTTCCCACTGGAAGCTTCTGTGCTTTAGGTTTTGCCTAACGATATACACTCACAATGCTAGTTGTGTCCCATTGATATCTCCTTCTTAGGAAAATTAACTCTGAAATTTGCACATTATGATGATGGAGTATTACAGATGACCAAATAAAAGATAAGACTTTTTTCAGCTTACATTTTCAATTCCTTCATTTTGTACATTCAACTTCTAATTAAAAATCCTTGTCTTGATCTCCACCGTTTACATAGTCTTTATGTTTTTCTTATGCTTCTTTTCCTATCACTTAACTAAATAGTGCTATGTTAAAAGCCCTACAATTTCTCCATGGAATTTTATACTCCTACATGTTCTCTCTTACATTTTTCTGTGGCAATATGTTTTCCCTTAAAGGGAATGTAAGCACATTTCCTTAAAGGGCTTATTACAATGTGCATTTATGTTTGGTTATATAACAAAATGGCTTTGATTAATTATTCAGGGCCACTAGTATTTGTTTCAGATGACAATCCATTTCATGGTTGTTTAGTACAACCCAGACTTTTGACTTTTTGCCATATCCTCAGGAAGACCTTCTGAGTCTTGTGCATGTTTTTGTGTTTACTCATGCTTCAGAAAGCCTTTGTTGATGACTGTGTAGGATATTTAAGATTAGGCTCATAGGGTTGCTTTTTATATTTTTTCCAGTGTAGAAAGAGAAGCATTGGGGGAGGTTTTTCCTAAATGGCTGAGATATGGTAACAGGTATTGTGATGGTTATATGCTTTTGGCTTTTCAAATGTTTTTGTGCAATGCTTTCTTTTCTTCTGTAACTCCACCCTCTCTCAATATCTACTTGCATCCTAGCAGAAATTATATTCTTTCTGAATAAATGCCTCTTGTATACTATTATGATTTCATTTTCTCTCCCAATCATGTGTCCAGCAGCTTTGTATTATTTCATCTGCTTAGAGATTAAGATAGAGTTTTACAACACACAAATTAAAATAGTGCTGTCTCTAGACATACTGATTCCTTATATGTCAAATTAAATTATGTGCTTCCTCAAAAGAAGGAGAAAAATGAGAGGTAGAGGTAGGGAATATAAAGATTAAATTTTAGTTATACTTGAAATAATGATTCTAAACAGGAAAAGAGAAGGATTTATCACAGTGTTCTGCTGTCTGCCTTTCAGAGAGGTCACTGAATCAATGCAAGCTGAAATATCCTATCCAGCATGTTTCCTGCATAATTCACCTGAATTGGTTGCCCATATTTTCCTATTTGTGGAAATAACAAAAACATCATAATTGTTTGATTTCTTCTAAGTTCCTTTTAAGTTAAATAGTCCAAGTCAACACAACATCTTCTTATTACTATTGCAGTGAAGAAACTCATCAAGAACTTGCTCTCACTAATGCTGCTTTCATATTTATAGAAGGGTTTTGTCCAAAGGTAGCTTTACACATTCATTTTCTACAGGTGACAAAGTCATGAACTTTCCATTCCATACATTCCATTTGAGTGTTTGTAACCATTAAAACAAAATGTCCAAGAGATGTGATTTCTCTTCATAGAAGAGGGCAGCTCTTAAGAAGAGTGTGAAAGGAAGATGACTATGTACTTGAAAATTTTGAGGAAGCTACAAGAAGCAGGAATCAGAGAAGACAATTTCTGCTCTGTCAGTGGCAACAAGTTCTTACAGATTAGGAATTTTCTGCTCAGTTTTGGAGTGCTATATTGATGACCCCTTTCTGTATTAAGACAGCTTAAACAATTAAATTTCCAACATCAAAAGACTGAAAGGAATGGACACTGGTCACAGGATAACTTTTGGATACTAATTAGACATCACTCCTAATTCTACCGCATGGAATATTCAAAATCTTAGAATGGCATTGTTGGTCAAAATAATGTCATTTCAACTATCTCTGCTTACTGCTTCTCTTCTTCAATCAATCACATTCAAACTATGATGTCTAGTATATGTAACTCCAAAAGGAAATACCTACACAAAAAAGTGTAGTCTGTTCTCAAAATGTTCTTTTTTGTGTGTTCACAACTGTAAATGAAATATACTGAGAATATGCCCAAACGATCACATAAACTGCAAAGTGAATAGTTTGCTCATTAACTTATTACTTGTTTCTCTCTCAGGTCATGAATGCTGGTGAAATAAATGGTTCAGTCTAGCCAGGTTTGCAGATTGTTTAATAGTGAATATAATCACTACCTCAGAGGAGCCCTAGACTTTGCTGTAACACCTGTCACGCAGGACCTAAGGCAAAACTCTGCCTAAGTATATTATGTGATTCTCCAAATGCCTAAAAGAATGAGATATAACTTTCTTCTCTTTAAAACCAGTGGTGGTGTGGGTGAGAAGGGAAGGTTGGCAGCCTTACTTCCTTACAGGGAAAAACAAGACAAAATGTTAATCTCCTAAATATATGTCTAAGGTTTCATCCTTTAAAGGACTAGTTCTTCTGTAACCAAATTAGTTGGTCCTGATTTTGGTTTTTTATCATTATGTTTCAGTTTTTTTATTTATTCTTTTTACCTAGTATAGATTTTAATTCACTGTGTGTTCACTGTCTACATACAAAATGATAGGTAGATTTTTATTAGCATAACTCTGAAAAAGAAGAAAAGCATGGCAAAGCCAACCAGAAGGTCCCTAAGCATATTGACAAAGAATGCTGTGACTTAACTCTTCTTTGTTTTTATAACACATATTTTAAAGCCTAAGATCATGAGTAGTATATATTTAAATACTGCACAGCAATATGAAGTCACTCTATGACTGCAAAAATATCTTAGATTCAGTAATACTTCTGGTAAATCTCAGCAATACATGCCTTGCAAAGAGATTGTCTATACATGAAAACAAAACAAAACACCAACCCCAAAGCTATATAGGAAAAGACTAGAAACTGCCTTCAGAATTTCCTATGAAATATCAGATTTTTTCAGTAAAAATACTTTGAAGGTCCTGTGCCTCTCCCATCTCCCACCACCATATGTCGCCACACGCCTCCTGCAGGCGACAACCATATGCCCAACAGGAAGAAAAAAAAAAAATCCTTTTCCTGGCTAAGTGACTGCACACAATGACATACTTGAAAGATTTTATTTCAATTGTTTCTGAACAGCCCTATATATAGCTTGGAAAAAAAAAAAAAATTTATGACCCTTGTCTACTTTGCACCAGGAGGCTGATGTCCTTGTTAGACGACTGAGGAAACTCTTCAGTTTGTCTATTAACTTATTCTGGCAGTCAGAGATCACCAAGAGTTTAAGGTCAAAAAGAAGGGTGATATAGAAAGATTTCTGATAGCTGTGGAAAACAAGGCAACAAATCCAGCAGTAAAGCTGACACAGTGAGAGGGGTTTTTGAAGTAATCTCTAAACCTACTTTTGACTACTACAAAATACAGTAGCAGATTTCTTCAACCACAGGAACTACTGCCTTCACAAGAAACTTGTCTCCCCTTTCTCCACAACATCTTTCTGTAAAATACATGATAAAGTCATGGGCCTTGATCTCTACTAGTTAAGTTGGTCATTGTCCTGATGCACCTCATCTGGATTCTCATTCAGGGTTCTGGCCTGGGCATGGTGACTGATACAGTTGCACTGAACTCTCACAGATGCAAGGATCATTACAAATTCATATCTCTACTCTTTATATTAATATTTTAGCTCTTAGGCTTTGCCTTTTCTATTGCAGAATATTATTGCATAAATTTATTTAAGAAATTAAAATTAATCATGTGACATATTATTAATTACTTACAGATACATACAGTGGAACCACATGCTTTGTCTATATTCACAAATAGGATGGATTCAAGCTTTCTTTTCTGGCCCTGAGGTGAAGTCTTTTGGGAGAACTAAGCTTTCTAGTGCTTCAAAATGGGATGGTCACGTCCAAACACCACCAGGAATGGTTCCTTACCCAAAGCTAAAGCCCAGAAAGTACTGGGACAGGGCTAGTTGATGTGGCCAAAACTGCACCAGGAACTTTGGTAATATTTTAATGATATGAATTATTACAGAATAATGTGCAAGCTGATGTCTGAAACCTAACACTGTTCATTTTGCATTGCTGTAGTGGTACAAGGCAGAATTTAGGCCTCCTTGGTTAGGAATACACAAGTAGATATCCTTTTGGCAAAAACCCCATGCAGATTTATGCATGTGGAAAATAGGACAATGGGTAGGGTCATGTTCAGTACAATCACCTTTAAGAAACTTTATGGGAACTTAAGCTTTTTGAAGACATTTATCCACCTTTTTGATTCCATGGGATATCATAACTGTATTTGCGAGAATCTGCACTTGTATGGATTTATACACATATAATCCACCTACAACACTATTCACTCACACACATCAATTCCTATGCATAAAAGTAGGCCATATTTTTAAAAAACTTTATCTGTTGTTTGGCAATGTTCAAGAAGTTCACTGATTCACAGCCCTAGTTCAGACAAAAATAATATTTAGACAAAGCAGATATATATTTGCACTTTTCCAGTCCTCTTATGTTGTAGGATCTTCTGTAAATTTGTTCCGCATAACTTACTTGTCCTGAAACTTCTTCAGGAATAGAGTGGAGACATTGTAAGGTACGGATTACAAAGGTTGTCTTTGTCGAAGTCCAGCTCTTACCCATGAAACTGCTCCCTGTATTTCAAACAGATCCTTATCTAACACAGATAAAAATGTCTTATGAGGAAGAGAGCAAATGTCAAATGAATCTGCACAAAGCTATCAGCTGAGGAGATATGAATCTCATCTGCATTCTTCAAGAGTAGTTTAATTCGTGGTTTTGTTTTCAATTGCTAAATTTATGTAATTATACTTACTCAGTAAAGCAGGTTCACACAAAATCAACTAGCAGGAATAATCATAATTCTGAATAATTTCAGATCTTTTTCTTTAACTGATATCTTTGATAACAGCTTAACCTTACAATCCAAAATTGAACAACCCCACTTCAGACAGTTCTCAGGTGCTATAGCTATATGACATTCTCCCTTGCTTTTCAGTAGATTAAATTAACCGGGATCTATTCTCTCATCTATGGGTTTTAGCTTGTATTCATAAAAGACAAATTATGATTGCTTCCTCTGTTATTTCTTGTAAAATCTGTTTTTCTGGTTTGAGAGTCCAGTAACAAAGACAGAGGCCAACTAATAGATAGTTTTGAAGATGAGATTGTTAGGAAATTCTTTGATCCACAAGTCATCTGTTTTGAAATCAGGAGAATTTTGTGTCAGTGAATGGACACTTGCTAAAGTGGTAGCTCTGTCTTCAATCAGCAATCTTGTGATTAATTTATTTAATAGCCTTGCCCCCCTACCCCACCTTGTAAGGACAGTTATGCAATCGCTTCTACATAGCGCGTCAGGAGTTCTAAGTGATATTTGGAGTAACAAAGGGCTAGATAGGAGAAAACACTCGTGTAAGTGAGACATATGTCTACTCAAGCCTATGAGGACTACACTTCAAGGTAAAAAATCCCAAGTCCATTTTAAGAAATTACTGACATTATTTTATGTTTTGTTGATATTTCAGCTTGTTTAAGTCAAATCTTTGGGTAATGTAAAGTGTGGAAGGGTTTTTTTAGGAATAAATATAGACTTGCTCTGTCTCATGAAAAAATTTTTAAAAAAGAAACATTTAAATAGCCTTTATTCTAGATTTTATGGTACATCTTAAAACACATAAAGCAACTCAGAAAGGAGGTGTGCTGGTACTGAGAGCTAATCTGCAGAGAAATAATTTTTTTTCAGATGACGAAAGCAGCTCTAACTGATTATGAAGTGACCATTTAAGTTGTGATCATCAGCGGTGCTGGTTTGACTCAAAGTCTGCTGAAGGAGGCTGAAAGACTTCAATGCACTATAATGAGTTTTGGTTCAAATAAGAGTGCTTCAGAGAACTGACTTGTGGTTAAATATTCAGTTAAGCCCTACACTTCTTTCTTGCTCTTGAAAAAAAAAAAATTCAGAAAAGTTCTGTGTGTTTAGATAAACTTTTGGTTATCCTCAGAGGCTGCTGATCATTCAGACATAATGAATAAGATTTGTACTGTTCAGTCATATTAACATCATGACTGCAACTGCCCTGAGTACAGTCAGCGCTGGTAAGAAAATCTGGCCAAAAAGTCTGGGCAGGTAGTATCTGCTTAGCTTGTTCTGCTGTAGCAGTAGCAGAACAGCCATATTGCATGAAACCAACACTGTATGCCAAATTCTTGCATCTGACAGAGGCCTGATGGATCCTCTGGTGTGAGTCTCCAGAGGAGTGAGAAGGTATGTTTTACATCAGTGATGACCTGGCACTTGCTGCTTCTGCCACCCAAGTGTTTCCAGGCAGTCATGTCAAGAAAAACCAACCCATTCAAGATGAAGTGATTACTTCTTCCCCCTCCCCCTCTCCTTGACAGATGCCAGTAGCAGATGCCTGGGAAAAGTGGAGTATATGAACAGGGTAAATACAGAGTGACAGTGTCTGGCACTACAGTGTGGAAGCATTTCCTGAGTCATACAGAGTGTAATATCTTTTTTTTTTTTTTTTTTTTTTTTTTTTTTTTTTTTTTGGCCCTCTTCTTTTTTTTTTTTTCTTTTTTTTTTTTTTGTCTTTGACAGACCTCCTCTCATATTTCTAATCACTTTTTGAATCCATTTATATCTTTGGCCTCCACAACATCCTGTGGCAATGAGTTCTACAATTTAATTATACACTATGTGAAAAAGCACTTCCCTTTGTTTGTTGAAAATTTTCTAGATTATAATTTCATTTAGTGCCCCTTGTTCTTATTTTACAAAAATAGTGTCTAATTGCTCCCTAGCCTCCTTATTCATGACTTTTATTATTTCATACATCAAGAACATATCCCTTTGGGTACTTTTTCTCTAAGCTAAAGATTCCTAATCTAATATTCCCTTCTACAGAAGTACTTCTAGCTTTGATCATTACCCTGCCTTTCTGTCTCATTTTAGTTTCAATATACTCTTTAGTGGATGGAGGCACCGGAGTAACAAGTAGTAGCAGTCATGTGGTCAGCTTTCAGTGCATTTAGCACCAAAAATGAATTGAAAAGCTAACTAGTACATTTGCAATATGAATGTATTAAAATGTTTTACTATGGCTTTGGAGCTGTTCTGCAAGTTTTCTATTTCAGATCCTTTGAAGCTCACTTCAACATGAGTACAAGGTTTCTCAATCTAGAAATCTCTACTTCCTTTGCTTCCATGCATCATCTTTTGCTTTGTTAAACTGCCTTTATCTTGACCCATGAGTTGTTTTTTGGGGGGCTGGGGGTTTTGTTTTGGGTTTGGGTTTGGTTTTTGTTTTTCTTTCCCCCCCCCCATCTTATTTTTCTTCCCTTCCCATCCCACTGAGAAGGGGAGTGATAGAGCACCTTGGTGGGCACCTGGTGTCCAGCCAAGATCAACCCACCACACCATGTCAGTCATTGGCTTGCTTTTTTTTGCTTAAATTTGGACTTTGAAGTAGTCCATCAACAATTGGGTGAGTTTTAAAGAAAAGATGTGGACTTTTCTCCTTGAAGAGCTTTCTGTCTAGCTGAACTGTTATGCATTTCGGTCTGTGCACTCTGCTTCATATATTCATTCTATTGTCCCCCCCATGGTGGCTGAAAATATACTTTTCCTAAAAGTTAGAAGGAAACCCATGTGAATGTCATAAAGACAAATGGCAATATAATAATTGAGGATCTCCGTGGTCTGTGAGTTCACATGTTTGTCAGCATTTGTCATTTCTGAGTTACATTTGAGGTGGAATGTACTGAAGTGCTCAAAGGAATAGTTCTTTCCTAAAGACAGTTCTGTTGGATAACAATGTTACCCAGGATTCAAGACAGATGCTTGAAAGAAATAGGACAAGGAATTGCTTCGGTAAAATTTTAGAGAATAAGAAATTTAAAGTCATCTGATTATTATCTTGAAGGAAGATTAATAGGTTGTCCCAAATCTAGTTGCTGCCTCTGGTAATATACCTGTAAAACCAAGACCCACTTGGATCTGATGATGCCAGGATAGAGAACTGCACTATCTCCCAAACTAAATCCCAAAGTTATCTCATTATCAGAATCCTTGCGTATTTATACAGGAATGGTGGAAAATCTGCAACTTTGTGAAGTGGCTGAGATCCTTTGGAACAAATGAACAGTATTCCCTGATCTTCTCTGATTCTTTTCTAAAGACATTCCACTAAAACCTGTAAAATACATTAAGAAATATCTCGCAACTTGTGAGGCTGCCAATCATTACAGAAATTTTGAGCAATTTTTTAAAATCTTTATATGGATTAAAAATGTTTGTTATTTAAACCTCTCTCAGATTTTTGAAGATGTTTCTAGTAAATACCATTGCAGCAGTCAGGGACAATGGGGCAAGGCACTATAAGCATAATATTTACCAGAAAACTCTTGTGATTTAATTATAGGAAATGACATCATATATCTGACTGTAGTCAGTAGACTTCTGCTATGAATTATAATGCCAATTGCACTGTATTTAACTACTATCCTTGTATCATAGTCTTGTTTTTAATGACTCCCTTTGTGGGAGTTCAATTCCTTTCTTTTAATAAAACTATTTCACATTTTGTCCTTGCCAATGTCAGTTTAAAAGAAATGAATACTTCCTATCTGTCTTGTTAAGGGAGATGACCTGTCCAACCTCTCAATAGAAGGTTTGGATTCCCATTAAAAGTTTTCAGTTCTCTCCTTTCCTTTCAGCTACTGTATGTGTTGTATCTTTTGTAGATACTTTTTCAAAAAAATAAATGACCCAGTCAAAAGTAAAGAAGATTTTGCCCCAAAACTTTAAATTTGTTACTGAGTGATAGTGCTAGATCAATATTTGCATTAGATAAGGTGAACTGGTTTGACAAAAGGAGAAGATCAAAATGAAGGATGGTTACTACCCCTTGAACAAAAGTTAACCTTTAGGTGCCGGAACTGTTAGTTAATGTGTAGAAACAGGTAGAAAAATGGTATGTTTGGTAGTAATTAATCTTTCAGCACGACTGCTGATATGAGGTTTTGCTGATTAAAAAGAAAGATAAAGGCATGATATTTTTGTTAAGCAGAATGTTTGAACTGTTCGATAGATAGGTTAAGTGGTGGTAATAATAAAAGTGTGATAATGTAATAAATATTATTTAATTTTGTCAAAAATTATTTGTCTAGTCAATGCGAATTACACTCTAATGTAATAGCCAATATCACTAACAGATGTTACATAAATATAGATTAGAAGAAATAGACTAAAAGGCACACTGAAGATGTCTCTTCTCCGGGAACATATTTCTTCTAGTCTTTACCTTTATTAATGCAGGTAAGATGAGCAATTCATGTGAGGTTAGCAATAGTGAATGTTAATTCTGCCTCCTATTTTCTGCTTAAGAAAATATATATATATATTTTGCTATAATTTTGACATAACTGTTCAAATATTAAAGAAAAAATCAAAGTAATAACTGTTAAGTAGTACATGCTATGTGTATCTAGTTTAATCTGGTGGGTGAAGACAACCATTTTCTTTCATGAAAACAGCAGCTCTGGTTAGAGATTACAGAGTACCATAAAATCTGCAGCATCTAAGTACAGGGAGCAGATGACAAACTGATGTGAAAAGAATAGAAAATTATCACTATAAAAATAATTTAATAAAAATATTTTTAATTTAAATAAAAATACAATAATAGTGATGTAAAAAAAAAAAGAAAATTATATTCAGGTAACAGTATAAAAAAAGAAATAGCATCTAATCTTCCATTGCATTTATTGTAGCAGGAGAATAAATTCACATTTTTCTAGCAGGAATCACATGGCACTGTATCATAGTCTCACAAGTAGATCTGGAAAAGACATTTTAGACAAATTTAACACCTTTGTGTTCTTAGAGAATAATTTTGGATGGATATTCTGAGGTCTAGAGGGGTGAGAAAAATGCTGAATTTTCATAGGGACTAATGTCAACGGCAGTATCCACTTTTATCTAGTCTGTTGTGGGATACCTGCATTACTTTCACAACAGATGTCTACATTTTTGATGTCTATATTTATTATTTCCAAAACAACTCAGTTTCATATCAGTCTGCCTGAAGTTTAAACCAAAGACGCCTTCTTCCAAGGGGAATCAGATTTTCTGAAGTGAGCCTGCCTCAAACCTTCCTGTGAAAGTTCAGCTTTGTGTAAAACAGAAAACTGCTTGCTGAGACAGATTAACAGAAAATCTTTTCTTGCTTTAGCAGTTAGGGCATTTTCACAGGACCTGCAAATTGTATATGCTAATCCCTCCTGCAGTCTTAGTCTGCCATATCCTGTGTGAAAGGCCTAACTCTAGAGGTACTTGATAAATCAGCATTTCCACTTGCCTGCCTTGTCTTTCATTTTCCTTCAAGTCTCTTAATTTTGTTTTTATTTTATTTTTCAGTTTATGAAAGGATGATTGTCAGACTGTGCAAACTCTAAGCATCAGAGTAACACTATTAAACAGAGGCAGTCCTAGAAAAGCAGCTTACTAGCATTCAAAGAACGGTAACGGATTGCTGAAGCATGATTTTCCTCTTGTGAAGGAGAGAAAAACAGATATCAGTATAATGACTTTCCACATTTTCTTATGATATGACTTTTAACAAAGATAATTTAAAACAATTTCACCAGGTGTATAAGTAGGGTTCAATGATCTGTAGCTGCCTGGATCATCCTTAACAGTGTTTTAAAATGAAGTTACAACATTGTCATAGTTTAACCCCAGCTGGTAACTGAGCACCACACAGCTGCTCACTCACCCTTCCCCCGCGAGGGGATGGGGAGGAGAATGAGAAAAAAAACTTGTGAGTTGAAATAAAGACAGTTAAATAGGACAACAAAGGATGATGATGATGACAACAATGACAACAACAACAATAATAACAATAACAACAATAATAATAATAATGAAGTGATACACAAATGCAACATGGAACCCCCACCTTTCCCCCACCCCTCCTCCCCATGATTCCCAGTCTGTTTCCGAGCAGCAATCCCGCCTCCCAGCATGATGTTATCAACATTATTCTCAAAATAAATCCAAAACACAGCACTATACCAACTACTAGAAAGAAAATTAACTTTATCCCATCTGAAATCAGGACAAACACTTACTTCACTGCTTTAGGAGACTAGCTGATTTTAATATGAAATTGAATATTTTTAGCAGCTGAACAACCTCTTCCCTCAGTTTATGCAGAAACTAAATGAAAAAACCCCACAAAACAACAAAATGTTACCAAGGTTTAATGATACATTTGTCAACTTGTATCAACACCTTTTATTTTAATTGTTTGACAGTCTTTCTTCTTTATTATTACAACAGAAGTCCAGGGTAAGCAACTCCTTAAACACAGTATACCATAAAGACTAACAAACAAATTTAACTTCTTACTGATATTGTATTCTTCCTTAGTTACTTCCTTTCTCCCACTAGTTCTCTGGTAGACCTGCTAAGTTTCAGTACTCCTCCTTCTGATACAGATTAAGAATTTATTTGACGCTTGTGTCATCTGTTTGATCTTTGGATTCATTTTACCCTTCTCATCTTCCTTCCTGCATGTCAAGTGCCAAGGGCAAGGCTTGACTGTTCTGCACTCTAGCATAGTGGCCCCTGGAGGTGTTTACAAACCAGCACATTTGAGACCATCCTTGAGGCTGTGCTAAACTTCACCAGAGGCTGTAATGGCCGTAATATTTTCAAGGGATCATCAAGATTTCTGAAAGATGTCTTGTCTTCACTTCTTCTCTTCTGTACTATGCAGATTTCTATTACAGATGAAGAAGTATCAGCTTTGCTTGTGCGCGTGGCTTTTGCTTTACTTGTTAAACTGTCTTTATCTCAACCCACGAGTTTTCTCACTTTCGCTCTTCTGATTCTCTCCCCCATCCTGCTTTTGCTGAGCAAACAGTTGCATGGTGCTTCGTTGCCATCCCAGGCTAAATCACGACAACATCATGCTGAAATGGTATAATACAATTTTTTTTCTGATAAAATTCAAAACACTAAGCCAGAATGAATAGAAATATAGAAGCGATAGTTTAATCATTGTCAGGAACATTGGATCTCTTTAAGGGGGTCTCGTCTTTGGGTTTTTTTATTTTCTTGCAGATCGTTAGCTATCAAGGCATGGGCCATCTTCCATAGCACCAAGGACTTAATTGGTGCTTCACAAATCATGAATATGCTTTAATAGCTATATGTTGTGAAGAGAAATGTTACAAACAGATATGCACTACAGATGTGCTCTACAAAGTGTCTGGCCACTCTGAGGTATCACAGAATCAAAGAACAGTTGAGGTAGGAAGGGATTTCTGTAGGTCACCTGGTCCACACCTGCAGCTCAAGCAGGGCCACATGAAGCTGCTTGCCCAGGACTATGTGCAGACAGCTTTTGAATATCTCCAAGGAGGGAGACTCCAAAAAAGTGTGGGCAACCTGTGCCTGTGCTCAGTCACCTTCACAATGAAAATGTGTTTCCTGATGTTCAGAGGGAGCTTCCTGTGTTTCAGTTTGTGTCTATCGTCTCTCTTCCCATCACTGGGCACCACTAAAAAGAGCCTGGCCTTGTCATCTTTATACCCTCCTGTCAGATAACTTGTACACGGTGATGAGGTGCCCACCCTGAGCCTTCTCTTTTCTAGACTCCCAAGTCTCTCAGCCTTTCCTCATACTACACTCCCTTAACTATCTAGATGATCCTTCTCTGGACCTCATCAACTTCTCTATGAGGATCTTAGAGGAGACAGTATTGAAAACTTTATTGAAATCCAGGTAAACAATATCCACTGATCTTTTCTCATCTACCAGGCCACTCATTTGATTGTAGAAGATTATCAGGTTGGTCTTCCCCTTGGAGAAGCCGTGCTGAACTACTTCTGATGACCTTCTTGTCCTTCATGTGCCTGGAAATGGTTTCCAGGATTAGCTGCTCTATCACCTCCCCAGGCCCTGAAATGAAGTTGACTGGCCTGTAGTTCCACAAGTCCTTCTTGCTCTTCTTGAAGATAGGAGTGATATTTGCTCTCTTCCAATGACCAGAAACCTCTCCCAGGCATACCGCTCAAAGATAATTGAGAGTGACTCCACAATGACCAACAGTCAGGTCCCTTGGCACTTCCACCTAGGGTTAACTTTTCGTTACTCCAGACTTTCCTCCTGGTCTCTGCAGGCTGGTATTCCTGACGGCAGGCCTTGCTAGCAAAGCCTGAGGCAAAGAAGGTATTCAGGACCTCAGCTTTTTCCATGTCCTGTGTCACGAGGGCTCCTGCTCCATCCAGCAGCAGGCCACAGTTTCCTGACTCTTCCTCTTGTCACCTTTGTATTTATAGAAGCCCTTCTATATATGTTTGCCTTTGACACCCCTTGCCAAACTCAATTCCATTTGGGTTTTACCTTTTCCTAGCTTTGTCCCTGGGTGCTCAGAAAATGACTCTGTATTCCTCCCAGGTTACCCATCCTTTCTGTTAAGTGTTCCTCCTTCTGCAGGTATTGTTTCTATCTTTGAGTTTGTCTAGGAGCTCCTTGTTCATCCACTCAGGCCTCCTGGCACTTTTAGGTGAATTCCCACATATTACAATGCTCCAGTTTTGAGCTTGAATAAAGCAATGTTTGAATTTTAAGCATCTGTTAGCCATACCTGTTCCTGGTATCAATTCAGATTAGAAGGGGAATTTATCTCCTCTTTATCCCCTTACACCCACAGAATAAATGTAGCAAAAATAAAATTACCTGGTTTTCTATACTATTTTTTGTACCATGTACAGAATATTTTGACTATAAATCAGAACTTAGACATCACAGAAATACACACAAAGTCCAAAAACACAGTTACTCAAGGCACAATATTGTGATAGAATTCTATTGTGACAGAATTCTATTGTGACAGAGTACTTACATTGGTAAGTATTAAAAGGAATGGCCTCAGCCTGGATTCAGTTCCCAGAGAGAATTTTTGGAAATCAATTTTCTTGTAGGTTAAAGTTTACTCCAGAAATACTGAGACTCATACATGTAGATCCACAGATCTTGTACTGATCAGTACTGAATTTTTTTCTCAGAATTATTTTCAAGTATGGCTTTCATTTTAAATAAATCATGAGTGCCTTTTAATGTTTTCTATATGTCACCTTGTACATGAAAACATTTTTGCCATGTAATAATAGAAACAAAGGATTATAGTTATAGAAGTTGATAGATATTGAAGGTAAAATTGATAGTTTGAAATATTTTAACTGCTGGTTCATCCTTTAAGATGGTGGAAAAAAACCCTTTGTAGAGGGAAGAAAAGATCTTCTATTGTTTAGATGTGAGGTGTGAGAAGCACTCTGAATATGTAAAGGCTTATGATGAAAAACAGTGACAGGAAACTTCTGCTGAATTCCAGTGACTGCAGTTTTCAACTTTGTACTTTATAAATATTTATCCAACTCTTTAAGTTCCTGCAGTTTATGAAATTCTTGAAAATTTTCCTGTCATGATATTTCACTATTCAGCCTTTGTTAGCATGTCCTCTGAATCTTTCAGACTTTGGATAAACAATGTGAGTGTACTGCTTCAATACTAACTACGTTTACATGCTTAAGAAGGCAAAAATAGCAACATTGTTACATATCTGTCCTTATTAACATTCAAGAAAATGAACATTTGAATAAAGTTAAGGCTGTGGCACAAAGTAGCTTAAGTAGGAATCCCTAAAAATTTCTATAGCACCTACTGCAGATACACGTTATCACAGGAGAATATTTTCATCTTGTGAAGTTATCCTAAAAAGTTAAAAAGAAATGCTACTTTTAGGTTTTCACTCTTTTAAAAATATAGCTTTTACAGAATAAATTGATGTTATTTTCTCTTGATAATATTTTCTGATCTGTTAGAAAAGATGAAAAAAGGTAAAATGTTCTTCTCAATGGAATAAACACTCCTCAAAATCATTGATATAACTAAACAATTAAGCCATGCTACTTTGGAGAGCTGCAAGTCTTCCATGTAGTCTCTTATCTCAATTTCACTAAATATTTTTCTCGAAAAAAACAATTTTTAAACTCTGAGAACATAAAAACAATCCATGTTTCCATTTATACATTTATTTTTATGTATTCTCTGTATCTAATTCAAAATATTTCACATTTTAGACAAATGGAACAAAAAAGAAAGACTGCTTTGTAACAAGGGAGGACTTTAGCTTTCCTACCATTTTAGAACAAAATTAACACAGCATACATGACTTGAATTAGAAGTTTTGATGCAAGCATAACTGTAATGCTAAGGTTCCTCATTAGATGTCAAATGGGCTATGGTACCTATGAGTTAAAATTATGGTACTTATAAGTTAAAATTTTCACTTTGTGAAAAGCAATGGAGTTTGGTAGACTACTGGTTTCTACCTAATTTCATCCCACTGATGCTCATCTTCAAGTAATTCAATGAATATGTAGGATGAAATGTTTGCTATGAATTACTGTAGTTTCACCATGGTCTCATAATTGTTTTAGTGGGGCCAAGATTTTATACACAGTGCCTGAGGCAAAGAATGAGACACGCAGAGGTGAAACGTAGCAATACAAGACCACTAAAAATGGACTGACAATTAGAAAACTAGACAACAAATATTAAAAGGTTATACATTCTTTCATTTCCACTAGAAAAAAGAGCTTCAGAAAATTCCAGATAATGTTTTGTCTGTTATGAAATTATTCTTAGGACTACTAAGCAAATAATATTTTTTAAACGTTAACATCAGAGATCTATGACATGGTTTCACTCTGAAAAAAGTAACTTTGAAAGAAATATTTACAAAACTTTGTATTAAATCACAAATACACAATTTTGTATCTTCAGATATAAAAACACTTCTCCAGTCTTAGGTTTTCTTAGGGAATGCCTTGGGAACAACTTGAATGAGTTGTTCTTTTAACACAGCTGAGCAAATACATTGCAAGTTTTTCAACCAACATTTGATTGAATTTGCTTTGACAATACGTGCAACCCTTTGGTGATCTTTCTGCAGGAATGTTTGAAGGATTGAGTTTTACTGGCAAGAGCATTAGCAGAAAGTAAATTTCAAAGATGCAAGTGAATATTTGCAAAGCCAGGGTTTTAGACAAATAGTTGCAAAAGCTTTACCAGTCCTAGAAAATTATTTCTACATTCAATGAAGGAAAAAAAAAAAAAAAAAAAAAAAAAGTGATACAACTGATATTTAAAAATAAATAAGCAGTAAGTTAGTGTTTTAGATGCTCATAACAAATGGTCCCTGAACATGCAAGCTGCAGAGAACCATACAAACCAAACAAGATAAAAAGCAAAGCCTGAAAATAGATCATTTGAATGCTTCTAAATATATTCAAGGATATTCTGGTTTGCTTGTTTATTTCATTGTTGGAAGATATTCCACATACAGACAATAGGCTAAATTTGTTGAATAAATCCATTGTTGCAAATTATTCACTAAACCCTAATCAATAATGCATTTTGTGGTGGATTCACTTTGACAGATGTCACTATTACTAAAAATAATGTCTTGCAATAATGTAGTACAATGTGAAATTTCATGAATAGTTGGCCGAACAAAGGTTTGCACTGGGAACGTAGTTAATATTTGACACTGTTAACTCCAAATCACATTTATCATATATAAGAAAGAATATGATCCCATTGATTCAATATGTCTCTAAACACTCTTGAAGCACACAAAGAAGAAAAAGGAATTAATAAAGGCAAAATACATTGAAAAATTTATAGTTGTGTATTGAAACGTATTAGTGCACTTTTGTGGAGATCTAGTTGTATTCTCAACTGCAACTGCATATTTGAATACCTCAGATAAGTGAAAAATCCAGAAAAAAAAATCTGAATATATTCTTTATTGCCAGTTGGCCCTATAGTTGAGAAATATATCTTCTAAGCAATATAATTTTGATGATATACTGTGCTAATACATCTTAAGAGCCATGTTGGTTTGATGATGTATACACACTAATGACAGGCCAGCTGGTGGCAAGAGAAATTCATTTTGCAGTTGTTGTTCTGCTGTTTTGACAGATTATGTGAAGACAATTATTTATAAAAAATAAAATAAATTTCAACTTTCATTTTGAAAATTATATCTATATTTTATGCATGTATATCGAGAGGCAGAGAGAGATTTCTGAGAGGTTATGAAACACCTAACAAATGTGCCTTAAAAAATCTTCTCTCAAGCTTTTTTTACTATCTGTTTAGGACTAGTTTCTGTTCCATAACACTTGCTCTTGAGGTCCTTTTGCCTTTCTGGACATTTGTACTACAGCTATAATAAATAGAAACAGTTAAATTTTCAAAACTACACTTACACTCCTAAAATAGTGATGGAGAGAGGGAGTTATGAAAGCTAGTTTGGGGGAAAGGTCCATGGAATGGATTCAATGCCTGTGCTGTGTTATCACTTTATCCAGATGGTTCATGGTTGGGCTTCATAACAAAGCTGATAACTCACTGAAAATGGGTTTCAGGAAATATGCATGTAACATTATGTACAATATGTAGAACAATATAAAGGTTAGGAGCGTTAGATTTTAAGAATGTACTTACTGCTTCAGCAAGAGAGAGATCTAGATGAAGCTAAAACCTGCAAAGGTTTCTACAGGGAGGGTGTAATGAAAGAGAAATGGCTATAACAATACAAGTGGCACATCCTAGAGAAGTCATCTATGCTGCTCTTGAATGGATCAGAGTAAGAATCATGGTCAAAAGGGTACAAGGAAGAGGAATACAAAAGATTGGCCCAGCAGTGAGGTAGACATCTAGGAGGAAGGTTGACCTTGAGAGCTCTGGAGCCCAAGCTTTTGCAGCTAGGACCTGCTGCAGAAAGTCTAGGTGAGGGCTAGTGCAGGAGGTATGGCTTCTTCCTAGATGCAGACATGACTGGGTTTTTTGGTTTGCTGGTTTTGTTTTGTGTGTTTGGCTTTGTTTTTTGTTTGGTTTTTTTTTGTTGTTGTTGTTGTTGGGGTTTTTGTTTCTTTCTTTCTTTCTTTCTTTGGGTTTTTTTTAACTATAAAGTCCTATAGCTCTGGGGCAAGATGAGCTCAAGGAAAGCTTTTCTTTGGTGGATTTTTACAGAGACATTCAGAGGCACCTCAGATGTTTGTGAAGTGTACATTACCTCCCCTTTTTACTTTTAACTGTTACCTTCACCTTTGCCTTCACAGCAACTCCATGTGTATAATGTATTACAAAAATAGCAAAAAAACTCCAAATTCTATAGTCACAGCTTCTTCTTATCTGCAAAAGGAAGAGGAACATCCCTTCATTTCTTTCCTAGACATCTCATACTAGAGATACTAAAGAGCATTCCCAGCTTATTTTAATATCTTCGAAGGGACCGTTGCTGTGGCAATGATGCCCCTTTCTCGTTTTCACTCTCTTCTGCAAGTGAATTGACTGTCTTCTTTCTGGTAACATCTATTTTTAGCTTGGTTTGCCTGTACTTTTTGGGTTCTCTTTCACTTTGATCTCTTTCACAGATATTTTGTTTTCAATTTTATCTTTAGTCAAGATTCAACTTGTGGTAGCAACAGTAGAGCTTTCTGACATTTTTTTCCATATATTTCTATTTCTGTCATACACACATAAGCAGCCAAGGTACAGGCAAAATTTCTACTTTTGCTCCTGCTTATCTCATAAATTGCCACCATAGTCTTAACAGAAAATTAAAAAGTGAAATATATGAGCAGGAACCCTAAAATATGAAACAAAATATCAACCCCAAAAGTCTGCAGTGGAACTTGTTACTTAATGTTAAAACAGAAAACAGGACCTTATTTACAACAGAGCATGGTTTTCTGCCAGTGCTTTCATGTGTTTAATCTAATGAAAAGTTTCCCTTAGATAATTTTATGTCACAATATCTATATTTGTATAAAAAGCAATCTCTTCATTTTTAGGCCCTTTAATGTAACTGATGCAAAATTGAAAAAGAACCAAGAAATCATAAAGGCAAATACAAATGTAAAAAGCTTAAAATATTTAACATGACAATATGGGAATGTTTTAATAACAATGTTCATGTGATTGTATTGAGTAGATATTCTTCAGCTTCCCAGTCATAATGAGATTTTTCTCAGTCATTTGTCTTCCTTTATCCAGATTTTCTCTCCAATCTTGTTCTTTACTAATCTTGGATTGGAATTCTGCAGTTTTCCCATTTATCCATACTAAATAATATTATAATATAATTTTATTATTTATAAAATAATAATATATAGAACTACATAAACTTCTATAATATAATAGTAATATTATGCTATATAATAATTAATATAGCATTAATGGTATATTATATGTATTAATAATA
>VXBL01007966.1:591708-618980 GCA_013400195.1 Aramus guarauna | reverse complement strand
ATAATAATAATAATAATTATTATTATTATTATTATAGCTGGTTATGTCATAATTATACTGATGCTGCAGATCAGAGTGAATGCAGCTTCATTTTTCCCTGCAAGATTCTGTTGCAAGTGGTCTACAGTGACAAGAATAGTTATTTCATATTTTAACATTTAAAACTTAGAAAAAAAGGCATTAAAAAGAATAATGCATGCCTGTCTAATCAACTTATTATTTTACCAAATAACAATATATAGAGATTTTTCCATCTCTGTATCATTTTTTACAGATAATTTTAGAAAACTCCTTAAACTATTTTGCTCATCTGAATTCTTTAAGTATTTCTTTCTTGCATTTAACCTTCTGAGGCATTTGCTAAGAAGACACATAGAGTGATTTTTTCTCTTTCACTTTTGTTTAGTGAGTAACATCTTAATAATCATATGTAAATATATGGATATGTATACATCTATATGCATCTATATAAAAAAAACATTATATGGAGAGGTTTCAAAATAATTACAAAAAATCCAGAACAGAATTATCTGTTAACTTTTCCTGGATACATTTTCTGCTGGATTAGTTCATTGCAACAGCTCACAGGAAGGTATAATGGGTGGGAATGATGGCACAAGCTGAATGAAGAAAATGGATTAACTGGATGAGGGTGCCTCAGACACCCCTCTTTTAGTGTCTTGGTATGGTTAGATTGTTTTATCCTGTCTGAAGGACACATAGTCCTACAGAAGTGAAAGGAATAACTTCATGATGAGACCTACATCCTACTCTCTCCAAAGAGAGCCTAGAGCTAGCTTTAGGTAGGCACATCACTTTCAGATTTCTAAACTTAGCTAAACTAAAACTTACTTTAAGTGTCTCCAAATAACATAGAGCTAAACCTAAAACTCTTTCAGATTTCCCAACAAATACAATAGATTTGTATAATAAATATTCTGTACTAAGGCTCCTAATTATCTCTCTTGAATTTTCCTTATTTTTTTTCTCTAAGTTAGATTTTATTTTAATATATAACATTATACTATATTACATAACCCCCAAAGTTAAAATAAGGAAAGTCAGTCTCTTTTTAAAAGAATAAATAATAAGTGACAGATAACTGTGGAAAAAGGGAAGCATGATTCTATGGATGAAGTTTAAGAGTGTTGGGGAAGACAGCAACATTTATTTGCCAGGTAAGCCACTGAAGTTTTGAAGATTCTTGGGTAACATTTCTACAAAAGACTACTGATTTTTAATACCTGAGTTCAAACCTCAAGGGCTCGGTTGCTAAGAATAGCTCCCTAGTGAAATCTGAAGGGCTTCTGGGAAAAGAACAATCTACCTGGTGGCATCCAGCATCCAATAAAATATAAAATTGTAGATTCATTTCAGAGTCTTACTTCTGCTTTTTTTTCCCCCCTTTTTCCCCCTCCTCCCCCCCACAACAAAAAACACTTGTTAGTGTATAAACTGCCTTTATAAATGACTTGAAACAAAATTCATGAAAGAAACTGCAAAATCTAAGCTGAGCCTTTGCTTCTAGGCTGTGTAGCTGTAGTCTAGACCTAGGATATTTTTCAAGAGCTGTGCTTGTCAAATAATATTAATCAGGTTAAATTATACTTCATGAATATGTAATTTGTTCATTATAATAGGTTACACTTGCATTTATAAATAATTATCTGGTTTTATTGCTTTCATAGATAAATATTAGAGATATAATTTAAATAGCTTTATTAACATCATTGTATGTAAAATCTCTGCAGAAATGCATATATTTTTATACCACCATTTTCTCTCATGTATTTATTTTTCTTTTGTACTCCTATTGGGATATGCCTCAAACATATGAGATATACATGTACAATATTTAGTGTCTATATCAGAAAAAATTAAACATGCATTTGGAAAGATGTATTATATTTAAGCTTAGTATTGATTCTTATCCTAGTACTTACACATCTGAAGACAAAAGATGCAGACAAATGTTCCTAATACAACAATTTCTGCTGCTACCATTACAGTAGACCTACTGTTTAGCTCTTCAGACAAAAACATTGTTTCAGTTCTTTTGATTTGCTGTCTGTAGTTTAATGAGTTGGCCTTTATTTTTAGGTCCTTCGTGTGAAGGACGTAGTGATAGCACACAAATTATAGAATCATAGAATCATTTTGATTGCAAAAGACCTTTAAGATCATCAAGTCCAACCCTAAACCTAACACCACCAAGCCCACCACTAAACCATGTCTCTAAGCACCACATCTACACGTCTTTTAAATACCTCCAGGGATGGTGACTCAACCACTTCCTTGGGCAGCCTGTTCCAATGCTTGACAACCCTTTCAGTGAAGAATTTTTTTCCTAATATCCAATCTAAACCTCCCCTAGCACAACTTGAGGCCATTTCCTCTTTTTCTATTGCTTGCTACTTGGGAGAAGAGACTGACACCCATCTTGCTACAACCTCCTTTCAGGTAGTTGTAGACAGCAAACTAATTAACCTCAAATTATGTGTTAAAATGCTTTTCAGTTTAAGACTCCTGAAACCTAAGAAATAAAAGATTAAACATATCTTTAGCATTTTGAAGGCAGAAGTCAAGGTTATGTGTAGCATATACTTTACCAGTAATTAAAGATTCAACAACTACAGTTAAAGAGCCAAAAATTTGAGGTTGTCTATGCTACAGTTACCACCACTAGTTGGTGCAACTTACCTTGTCGTGGTGTGGTGGCTTGCGTGCCTTGTCGGGCCAGACTAAAATGTTGCACCCTGGCCCTCCAGGTTGGGGGTTTTGTTTTGGGCTAACAATCCAATCATGTAAAAAACAAAATCTGTTACAGAAATTGCAACAACACTATCCCGCCGGGTTTGGTGGCATAGTGTTGTTGCAGCCCTATGCTCCTCGAGGAGTAACAAGGACCAAACAACAACATGCTACATTTAATTTCAAAATCAGATTGGGTGACTGTCAATGTCTCATAGACTGATAATGCTGACAAAGAAGAATCACTTTCCTGGTTATATTTAACAATCATGTGCAGATGAACTGTGCTTCGGCAACCTGCAGACCCACTGGATGTGTAGGTCTGCAGTCCTTCCCAAGTTGTGCTTCAAAGCTTGTGGAAATCACCTGACAGCTACTGTTGGCACAGGAGGAAGAGCAGAGTCCAGACACATTATGCCCTATTGCAGACTGGCCTGCAGAATTGGAGAGGTGGCAAGTGGGAGAGCAGGAAAAAACACACTCTTATTACAGAGCTCCCAGCTGCTGGAGATCAGGCATATGGCAATGCTTTGTAATTATTTGTATTTCTTCAGCATCTAAAGACTGCAGCTGGGATCAATGCACCACTGTGTAGTCTCTTACTGTGTAAAAGATGGGCCCTATTCCAAAAAGTTTAGGATCTGAAGAGGCAAGGCAGAGAGTGAAAAACAATAGTTTGCAAGAAGAGAAAGAGAAGACATGGTTGGTACCAATTATGTCAGTCTTAGGCTTAAAAAAAATTTGTAGAGATGCCTATAAGTCAGTATATCGAGAACTCACACACAGACAGCTCCCACAGTAAGCATAAACCCGATTATATCTCATGTCATGGTTAACTAGCTTATAATATAGTAGCGACCTGTTTAAAACAAGCCTAACCACTTGGCAAAAATGGGTTTGGCCTGTTCTTCCCTTCCAGTGTTCTACTTCCAGAAATCCCCCTTGAGCTGTTCAGCTGGCATTATCTGCTTAATTTTCAATCAGTGCTAGTGCCACCACTTTCCACCTTTATTACTGCTCTGTAGTACTATACACATGCTGAGCTATCCCAGTAGTTCAGAGATCCAGTAACAATTCAAGCAGCCTTGGGCTGCTAGAATAAAACAAAGAGCTTTTTATTGTCTCATGATAAAATATGATTTGTTTCCAACTTTAGTTGAAAGCTGATGAAGTATTTTAATTATTATTATTATTTCTATAACAGAATTAAAATATCAAGATGTGTGTAAGTATAACAGTGTAACTAATATCCTCCCTGTTAAAATGCCATCAGGTGCAAAGGATTTTTTTTTACAGACATAGCTTGCAGAATAGGGAATAATAATTTCTGAGAAATTCAGATTTTTTTTTTCCCTAGTTTCATGGAAATATGTTTGAAAGATATTATTATAATTTTATTTCTCCATAGAAGATCATAGAGTAAATGTTCACAATCATTGGTGATGTCTTAGCAAAAGGTGTCCATACACTATCAACAGAACACAGCAGGGTTAACACATGAATTTGTTGTATGACTATGTCCTGTATTATTAAATAACATTGGAAAAGACAATGCGTACTTTTGCAGATACATGCGAACTTAATTTTGGATGTAGCTTAATTTTAGTACTGACTTGTTCCTAGTTTAAAATCAGACCATACAGAGAGAGCAGTAAGAAAGGTAAAAGATGAAAGTAAGCCTCTTCCCTCCTCCCCCCCCCGAGAGACAAAGCAGTTTAAGAAAACCTGATGCATGGTTTGGTGGGGGTTTTTTGTTGTTGTTGTTGTTTTTGGTTGTTTTTTTTTTTTTTTTCTTTTCATTATGTGGATATTTTTAATAATTACTTGTTTTTTTTCATTTAGTGCAGTCTCCTTCCATCTTACCATACTTGAAGGAGACACACAGTATTTACTGCTGGCAAAGTAACTCAGAGTCTCAATGAGATGTGAATATCTGCAATGCTTCTGTTGCTTTAGTATTTATTTCCTAACAATCAAGATTTTTTTTCCCCTCATACAGGACAGTTGACAGAGAGGAAAACAAATGAGACAGTTGTAGGGGTTTTTTTTAGTTTATAAGAAGCCCGTGTTTATTCACTGTAATTCTGTAAGACTTCTGTTTGCATGTGAAAACATATTGGTTCAATGACCACATGGTTTTAGGAAGAACTTCTGCTTAGCTTTACTCTCTTTAATCCTTTATTGTATCAGATCTTTTATTGTCTCTGATCTCTACTGCTCCAACTGCTGATTCTTGCTAACTTCATCCCTCCTACAAAAACATATAGGTGTGAAGTAAAAAAGATTACCATGCCCTGTTAATATATTTATTGTTTGCTGACCATTTATGGTTTGGGGACCACGTTATTTAGAAAAGAGACTTTATGATATGCTTTCACTCATGGTAACAAAAAAATTGCTATCTTTCAGAGACATGTTATACTCACATATTTTGATTATTTATTTTTTTTTTCCTAAATGAATCAATCCTTCTGTAGGGTCTAAGAAAATCTTTCCAGAAGGAAATAACAACTCCTATCATTTTTTCTCTGAGAGTTTCCAGTTTTCTCCTATTGTTCTCATGATCCACATTATTGTACCTATTCACCTTTCCCTTATATTAAGATTCTAGAGCATTTATAAAGCTAGATATAAAAATAATTTTCAATTTTTCTTTGTTCTTGAACCAAATTCCAATTTCCATTCAGTGGAAAGATTCCCATTCTTAAGGAACTAAACGTAATTGAACTACTGTAGCATACCATGACGTAAATTCATATTTAAAGAAAATTATAACAATCGAGAGGAACTCAGTATGTCAAGATGTTTATATATATATATAATTTTGACAATTATATATATACAATTTATGTATATTACATATATTTCTATATCATTAATGATTTTTTAAAATATAAATATACATAAATTATTAAGAGGTGTTATAAAGTTACATATATATATGTACATGTTTATACTTTAAGCATAGAGGTTTTAAAATTGTTATCTCCTTTAAATGATCAAATTAAGCTAAATCATGTAAAGCAAACTTCATAAAATGACACTCGAGGTTAGTGAAGGTCCAATTTATTTTACTGTATAATTTTCTAAAACTGAATGATTTCTTCTCACCCTTTCCCTCACACTACCCTGCTGTATGTGCCTGAACGAGTCATTGGTTTTTTATGTCCTATTGATCTAACAGCAGTGTAGAGGTAAGATCTCAAACCTGACAAAAGTAAAAGATGATGCTTTTAGTGATTGTGAGGAGACAGTGAGTATTATGGTTGGCTTTCTGGGCTGTGAGCACACATTGCCAGCTCATGTCCAGCTTTTCATCCACCAGTACCCCCAAGTCCTTCTCTGCAGGGCTGCTTTCAATTCCTTCATCTGTCAGCCTGTGTTGATACTGGGGGTTGTCCTGACCCAGCTGTAGGACCTTTCACTTGGTCTTGCTGAACTTCATGAGAAAATGGGGCCTCCTTTCGAGCTTGTCTAGGTCCCTCTGGATAGCATGCCATACCTCAGGTGTGTCAACCACACCACTCAGCTTGGTGTCATCTCCAGATTTGCTGAGGGTGCAGTTAATTCCACTGTCCATGCCATTGATGAAGATATTAAACAGTACTTATCCCAGTATGGGACACCACTCATCACTGATCTCCATCTGGACATCAAGCTATTGACCACTACTCTCTGAATGCGACCATCCAACCAATTCCTCATCCACCAAACAGTCCATCCATCAAATCCATCTCTCGCCAAGTTAGAGAGAAGGATCTTATGGGGGACTGTGTCGAAGAAGTCCTGATAGAGGACATCCATAGTTCTTCCATTGTCCACTGGTGTAGTTACTCAATCATAGAAGGCCACTAGGTTGATCAGGCAAGACTTGCTCTTGGTGAAGCCATGCTGGCTGTCTCAAATCACCTCTCTGTCCTCCATGTGGCTTAGTATAGCTTCTAGGAGGATCTGTTCCATGATCTTCCCAGGCACAGAGCTGAGACTGACAGGTTGGTAATTTCCAGCGTCCTCCTATCTACCCTTATTAAAAATGGGCGCAATGTTTCCCTTTCTCCAGTCACTAGGGACTTCACCTGACTGCCATGACTTTTCAAATATCACGGAGAGTGTCTTTGGAACTACATCAGCCAATTCCCTTAGGAGTCTGGGATGCATCAGGTCCCATAGCCTTATGTATGTTCAGGTTCCTCAGGTGGTTATGAACCTGATGTTCTCTTATAGTGAGAAGGACTTTGCTCTCCCAGTCCCTGTCTTGCAGTCTATCCACTCAAGAGGAGTGGGAAGAGAGGTTGCCAATGAAGACTGAGGCAAAAATGTTGTTGAGTACCTCGACCTTCTCCTCATCTGTTGTTGGCAGTTGTGTTCATGTTGTGGTTTAGAGTCAGCTGGCTGCTTGCTCACTCCTGCCCCTCTCCCCCTCCTCTCCTTGGTGGGATGGGAAGGAGAATTGGAAGACAAAGGTAAAACTTGTGGGTTGGTATAAGGATAGTTTACTGGGACAGCAAAGGGAGAGGAAAACAGCAACAGTACTTAGAATACACAAAGCGGGTGATACACAACACAGTTTGCTCACCCCACCACCCAACAACCCAACTACCACATATACAGACAATCCTGGAGGGGCATTGCCTGCCACCCCTCCCTAACTAGTCCCCTTTTATGCTGAGCATGACATCACATGGTATGGTATGCCCCTTTGGCTAGTTTGGGTCATCTATCCTGGCTGTGTCCTGTCCCAGCTTCTTGTGAAAATTAACTCTATCCTAGCCAAACCCAGGACAGTTCATCAGGGGAGTATGCTTTCTTTGACTTTCCCTGACCAAGCTTATCCTGGTTCAGCTCAAAATTTCATTTGTACATTTTTTTATTGACAATATTCTAATATGTTGAAAACACAAAGTCTTTTTTTTTTTTTTCTATTATTCCTTTTGTTCCTACTGTTTATTCCCACCTGAAGTCAGAGTCTCAGATTGTTGCATCAATCATAATACAACAATGAAAAGTGATGTCACAAAGGAAGGATTATTATTTCAGGTGAGAGAAAGCAGCTAGAGCATATTAATTTTTCAGAAACAAAGAAATCAGGTTTTCATACAAATGTCCTTTGTAATATGAATAATAGAAATGAAATACAGTCAATATGTAGTGTGACTACAAGTAGATATTTTTCTTAAAGAAATGCTTTTCAAAGCTGTACCACAAGAAGACAGTGATCTTAAAGGTGACTCAAACAGAAACAGACAAATGAAGGGTGGAATTGCATCTCAGTGGCATGAAAAACAAAGAAGTCTGAAATTTCTATTTGTTTGTTTCCACTTTAATCCTGTTATTGTTTCATTTTCCTTCTCTCTCTCTCTTTTTTTTTTTTTTCCCCTTTTCTCTTTAAATAATACATGGCTTGTATCAATGGGCAACTGAAAAGGTAACTGAATCATGACATTAACAATTAACAAGAAAATAAAACCACATAAATTGAAAAGGTTCATTTGGTTTTTTTAGTATATTGAGATTCTTTTTTAGTATCTGATTAATTTAATTGCCAGAATGCACAACAATGAGTATGCATCTGAGACTTACAAGTATATCAGCGAAATCAAAAGAGATGAAATATAGTATTATCCATTTGAAGTAGAAGAAAAAATAAATAAAAACAGCTGCTTAAAAAAAAATGAAACAAACAAACAAAAAAAAAACAGGCTAAGATTTTCCAAGTCTCCTCTGCATATTAGTATAAATATCAAAATGGTCATAAATATTTTTTTCATTTTCATTTGAGTTATCACCTTTAAAATCAGATATATATTTCTTCCTATCTTAGCTTTACTAACGTTTCAAATTTAATACCTCAAATGTTTTATAATGTGTTTAGAAAAATCAGTAGTTGGATGTATGTTCATCTATTGTTACAAATAATATAATTATAGATTTTAATGTCCTGAAATTAAAATATATTGTCCAAGAAAATCAATGGAATTTATTTTTCTCTCACAAAAATCTATATTTTTTATTTTTATACTTACAGATTTGGATGCCAAAGTATAAAAGTGAAATCCCGGATCCACTAACATTACAAAAAAATCTTTCACTGATTTCCCTGGAGCAATTATTCCCTGATTGATAGCAATCTATGTTTTTGTTTAATTGCTCAATGAGGTACCTACTCATGTTTCTTTTACTAGGAGGGCTGTTATAAAAGTAGCTTAGAACTAATAATCATTTACTAAAAAAAAAACAACAACCCTATCCTGGAAAAAAAATATTTTCAAAACAAAACTAAAAAAAAATAAAATAATTACTATATATTTTAAAGGGCATGCAATTAATTGCAGCTAAATAAATTAATTATAAGCACATTTAATTTCCCTCCTTTACTGTCGGAACTGATTACAATGATGAGACTGACTCACAGGATATTTGCTTACAACAAAGGGAAGATTTTATATATGACTCTAGTCTCCCATAGAAATCTAACCATGGGTTTGGATCCAATTCTGTTGCTATCTAAATTAATAGACTACTCCAGCAGATTTCAAATTAATGGAAGACTCATAGAGATTTCACATGAGGCCCTGTTGTACATGTTTATGGTTCACTGAGCCTAGTGGCTTTGTTTTACAATGGAAGTTCCTAATAAATAAGAAAATATTCATTTTCTGTAGCTTACATAACTATAGCCTGGCTGCAAAAGTTTTCCAGGAAAGACTTTTTCAAACAGGTTTTAAATAAAGTCTATTTACTTATAGAGATACGCTATACTGATAGTGGTTTAGAACACTAAAAACATCTAAGTACGTTATCTTACCCAAGTTCTTGTAAATGCCATAAAATCTGTGTAAATTCAAAGTTTTACTGGAATTCCTTAATGCACAGGAGTACTTAGATGACCCTGCACAAAACTGAAGGATGGTTTCATGTGAACCATGAGTAATTATGGACAAATATACCAAACATTTTTTTGAGATGATATACCCTAACAGTACTGCTTTATATCAGCACACACTTTCAATGGAATTAGGCTTTATACTAGAACTAATATAAAATTACATTCCAACTAAGTTATAATACAAAAATATCAACTTAAAACTTCATTCCAACATTCTGTGTGGAATGTCTCTTTGAATTTCTTATAAAATTCTACATTTTACTAGGCCTTTCTTTTTTTTTCTCTCAAATGTGCCAGAACAGACAGCTCAGTCTGGCATCAGTATTACACAGCAGGGCCTTAAATAACTTAATTAATTTGCCATTAATGATGTCTCACTTCAAGTTGAGGTCTCACTGAATTGGTTCCTGAAGTTATGAGAGTCTCACATACAGTAGCTGTAACTGTACGCTAAATGTAACAGTAATAAAGTAGTGGACCTGTTGGAATGCTAATTACTCCTAAGAGTTTCATTCAGCACAAAACTCAGCATCATCACCAGTATTTTGGACTAAACAAAGTCCTTGTTGCAGCAGGCTGGGGAAGAAATAAGAGGCGACGAGGTGGCCTTTTAACTTTATGCAAACTAGAAAGACATTGGACTCAGAAAGCCAGCTCTGTTTCCTTCATGTTATCCATAGGAGAAGACTGAGAGAAATGAAAATATGAAGAGATCAGAATTTCCTCACGTCTCTGCTCACAGGCTGGTGTTACTGCCACTTACTTTCAAGCAAGATAGACCCTCACAGGAACTCCAAGAAATCAACTCATAAAAAAATAAAATGGAGATGTAGTAACAGCACAATTTTTACTTTTTTTTCCTGTAGACTGTTTGGGACCCAGTAATTGCCTGAGATGCAGAGTAGGAATTGTGTAAGCACCAGAAATTGTTCTTACTTTCCAGAGAAGTTCTAGATGCAGGACTAGAAAACAAGACAAAAAGCAGGATAAGCCAGCTTTTAGACTTTTTTTGTTTTGTTATGAAAGATTTACGTAGAAAGAAAGTAATTTATCTAGAAAAAAAAGTAATTCCTTTCAAAAAAAATTCCCTACTTGTGCAATATCATTCATTGCTGAATGCATGAGCTCTGTTTTATGTTTATTAAGACATAAATATTTTATTACCTAGCCCTCTTATATGCAACTAGCAAACATGGTGATAGCAGTTGCAATGAACAGAGCAAAATAGGATATCAAGAAATGTGAGAAAAATGAAAAAATGAATGTCAAGATTTCAGAATTTCTCTTAATTGTTATCAGAAACCCAGCAGGGAGAGGAAGGAAGAAGTCTTGAAATACCAGGAAGAGGAGGAGAGTGTGACCTTATCAAGAAAGGATGCAACTTAATGAAAAATCAATACCATTATTATCTCCGGAACAGTGAAGCTTTCACATTTTCCTTTTGCTTTCACAAATCTTCAAACTAGTGTAAAAGTGGATAATGAGAAAGGGCAAGCTGAGACACTTTTTCCATCCTTCTCGTAATTATTATCTAAATTTTAGTTTATGTATTATGCATCTGTTTAGTTAGGTTGGTTTGTTCAGTCGAGCTACTTTGTTTAGAAATCTGCATCTTTTATTTCCTGTATTTTTTATTGTACCGTGGCTTTTTTCAAAGTGTATTTGCTTTGGATAATAGAAAGTCATGGCCTCCACTGGTTTACTTAAGAGATAGTTGTTTGTTTTCTTTGAAAAGAATGATATCTTAGCCCTCTTGAATACAGTAAATAAAATAAGTAGTAGATGATATATTGGTTAATGCTGATGACTATGGAAATAGATTGCATTACCTATCCTTAAAGACGGCATAACAGTGGATAGACCTCCCAGCCAGCAGAAGTTGCCTGGCAAAGCTGTTTAGGACTCTGTGAAAGGTACTGAACGTAAAGGTAAAGATATGGAAAAGCCCTCTACACTGTCCTGGTTTCACCAGGGATAGAGTTAATTTTCTTTCTGACAGCGGGTGTAGTGCTGTGGTTTGGGTTTAGGACGAGGATAATGTTGATAACAAACCAATGTTTTCAGTGGTTGCCAAGTAGTCAAGGACTTTTCAGCTTCTCGTACTGCCCTGCCAAGGAGTAGGCGGGAGGTGCCCAAGAAGCTGGGAGGGGACATAGCCAGGACAGCTGACGCAAACTGACCAAAGGGATATTCCATACCATATGACATCATGTTCCATTTATAACTAGGGGGGCTAAGAGATGCGGCAGCTGGGACCCTGGTGTGGTAGCTGGGGGTCTTGTGCAGCATCGACTTTGGAGTGATGGTGTTTGTCTTCCCAAGTAACTCTTAGGTGTGATGGAGCCCTGCTTTCCTGGAGACGGCTGAATACCTGCCTGCCTGGGAAGTGGCGAATAAATTCCTTGTTCTGTTTTGTTTTGTTTGCTCGTGTGGGCTGGGAGGCTGGGGAGCTGGGGGTCTTGTGTAGCATTGACTTCGGGTGATAAGAAGTTGTGCTGTTCATCACTTGTTTTGTATATTATTATTATTATTATTATTATTATTATTATTATTATTATTATTATCCTTTTTTTGTGTTCATCCTATTAAACTGGTTTTGTCTCAACCCACAAGTTTTCTCACTTTCCCTCTTCCGATTGTCTTCCCCATCCTGCTGGAGGGGGCAGTGAGCAAGTGGCTGCGTGGTGCTTAGTTGCAGCTGGGGCCAAACCACGACAACAGAGCCACAAAAATGACTGGACTATTAGAGGCCTCTTTCGGTGCAAGGCAAGGGATAAGTGGTGCAGCTTAGCTGACATACATTTATGTGAACTGCATACTTAACTTTTGGTTTTTATCTCTGAAAGTCTCCCCATATTTATCTCAGCACAACATCAGCACTCCATTGCAGTGGAGCCTTATTAGAAGTTTGGGTTTTTTGCAAGGAGTAACTTCACAGTCTTTCACTAGAGAAAAAGAGATGGGGAGCAGGGTGGCTCCCTGGAGGCCAGGGCACCAGGAGCAGTGGGAGCTCCCCATGGGTCTGGCAGGGCAGGGCCTGGCAGCCAGGGCTTGTCCCGCCACCCCAGCCAGGAGCAGGCAGCCGGAGGGGCACCAGGGACGGCCCCAGCCCCTGGCACTGGGAAACTCCCTGGGGACTGGGACTGGCCAAGGCCAGCACATGGTCCTGCAGGTGGGCACACGGCAGGGCAGCGCAGGGCTGTGGGGAGCTGGAGACCGGCCCAGCTGGGATGTGGCTGGGGCAGGGGCTGATGGCCCCAGGGGGCTGCAATGGGGTCCTGGGCTGCGGGCAGGGACAGGCAGGGCTGGCAGTGCCTCAGGGCCGTGACAGTGGAGAACACATGCATTTTGTTGATGTGACTTGGTAAAATAATGAGAAATAAACCACCTATTGGAGATACTAAAAAGATCACCAAAAGAAGGCAGTGCTATAGAACAGGATAAATGCAATTTGATAGGCATTTGTCATGAACCTTTATCAAACTCTTTGGTGGAAGGCGTCTGACATCACTTTTGTTTTGCCTACAGCAGTCTCCTTCATCCATCTTTGATGTTTTATTTTACAGGGTCTTGCTCCCCAGACTTTGTTTTCAGACTCTGACTAGAAGGAATGCAAGGTTTCAAAAAAAAAAGGAAAAAAAAAAAAAAAAAAAAAAAGCCTTGTTAAAAAGGCTACAAATCTTTTGGTAGACAGTTGCAGAAACTGACATTGGATAGATTTTCTGTCTGAGGCCATGAGTACCTTGTAAGACTTACTTCCTGGATTCTCAGGGATTTCTTCCCGAAATCAGACAAATCACAAAAGATTGTTTTTACTGTCCAATTACTGTAGAGCATCTGAAGTGAACTGTAGACCCCCCAACTAACATAGTAAATCATATGAACTGAGTTGCAGTTCCATAGAAAGGAAGATGCTTCAAAGATTGGTTAAAACGAGCTGAGCCAGTTGGAAAGCAGATGTACACCACATTTTGCCATTAATGATCAATAGTATTTATACATATTGTACACATATAAAATTCATAATATGACTTTTAAATTCCCAGAAGTAATTTCCACAATTTCAATCTCAATAATTAGTCTTAGTTTTCAGTGATGCCAGAAGACTATAACCAATATTTGGCTGTTCTTCCTGTCTTGGTCTATTTACATGAAAGAAAAGAGTCACAAATATTCTTTAAGAAGCCCAGTCTAACTTGCTCAAGATTGCAGAAATTCAAGTGTTCCCTAAAAATTTCATTCTGTTTCAGATTAATGAAAATGCGTAACTAACAGATTAACGTAGTAATCTTTGCTGTAATTCTGGAAATGTCACTAAATGAGATTGCATTAGGTTTTGTGCATTTTAGATACAACATTATCATTTTAATCTGAGCTATTCATTTTTTGCTTAGGCTATCTCTGACCTTCACTTTGAAACAGGCTTATTTATAAATGGTCCTGTGTTTTAATCAACAATATGATATGAGTTCCTGCTTCTAGAAATAAACACTGTGTTATCCTTCCTAGCTTTTTTCCCCTCTCCAAATAACTGATATTCCATTTGTAAAGAGGAAAAAAAATCATCTTCAGTTCTGAGTTCAGTCATAGTTTGTGTATTGAATCTACTGAATAAAAATAAATAGAAATCTGCTGCCGCTTGGCAAAGTAGTTTCTTCAGATTTAGTGTCCCTGAAAGATCTCATTTCAGTTATTTGCACCTAATGCATTTCTGACCTCACTGACTTTTTAATAATATTTTCACTTTACATGATGCCTTTTATGTGTTGCACTAAGAGAACTTTCTGAACTTGCCCTTCTACAAGCAAAATACTGCATGACAATACGGAGAGTCTGGACTGACAGAAAAACAAAGATTTAACTTATTTGTTGAGAATTTCTTATTAAAGATAAATATATCTTACTTCCTGTGTGGGCAGATAAACTGTATAAGATGTTTCAGGAGGAATTACTCCTGGTAGATAACGGCTCTTTTATAGAACTTAAATTTTCCATCTGGAAAGGTGAAACTATCATTTCATGTTTGCTTTCTGGAGATCAATTTCCATGTAATATGAAGGTAAGGGCTAGAGGTCAGGTCATATACTTGCCCCTTGGATCCTTCTGCACCTAGGCCCACCCTGACCATAAACCCTAAGAAATACAAAGAACTGAAGCACTCATCTCTTTCTTTTACTACTCAGCACCAGGGCTAGTGGAAGATGTGGTGAATGGCTCAATACTTCAGCATTTATCTCCCTGATGCCTACTTGTTTTTGCATGGTAAAGCAAAACTGAAAGAAACCTTCCGGATAAGAAACCAACAGCTCAACAAATTCTATTTCATATTTTGAGGGAGTTTATATATTTCTTCCCCATGGAAGTTTTCAGACAGTCTTTATGGGAAGAAATTTCCATTATTCAGATAGCTCTAACTTTGGCTTTATACAAAGCACACAAAATTAGAGAAGTCAACCTACCTTGAAACTGGTCACTCACAGTAGCTACTGGAACTGCTTGTTTACCTACTACTTGCTTGTTGTGTTTCTACATCTCTGCATGAAGAAAGACTAACTGAGGTTCTTTTATAAACATTTAATTATGACAATTTCTTCCAGCACTATATACTTTCTTTTAATCTTGGAAATTTATTCTATTGATTTTGCATTAGAAAGATTTTTTCAGAACTCATAAGACTCAGTGTTAAATTGCTCTCAGTTGCTGCAATTTCTTGATTAAATAACTCTGCTCTCAGTTGTTGTGCTGTCAGCTATATCCTGTTCACCTCTAGAAATACAGTATTTCCATTCATTTTAACAGGAGTTTTGAATGAAGATTATTTAAGGATACCTGAAATTTCCACTTTGATCTAGAAATAACTCTTTAGCTTTTCCCAGGCAACTGGGGCATCATCAGCTGTAAAGTTTAGCTTGCTATTAAAGCTTTTGGTACAATTCTACACCTTTTTCTTTCTAACCTTATGAGGAAGATTTTATACCTGGGGAGGGGGAATCTCTTTCTCATTGTATTTTGAGTTTCTTTTCCCCATTCAGAACCTTTAGTAACACATGAAAGCCAACGTATTTATAAATTTAAACCCATGTATTTTCTTTACTATAGTATAGTTATCTTATTGGCAACGCAGTGTGGTTTACTCCATAGTATTTTTGCCTTGTTGAAATCCAGTTTTCAAAAAGAAAAAGCAAAATCTCCTACAGGCAAAACCGGACACTCATCTCAGATAAAATCAGGATGACAAAGTAACCATAATACTACTTGGATAAAGTTAACATTCATTCAAGCATGGCAGTGCTTGGCAGTTAAAAATGTTGGGCAGAAAGCCACTTTGTGGTGCCTCAGAGAAAAGCATAAACACCATAAATGTGGTATGTATACTCATACTGCTTTATAGGCCTATAGAAGAATCTTACAGTTTTCTATGAATTCGGTATGAATAGCTGAATGTTTTTATTTTGATATCAAGGACTCTGGCATGTTTTTTGGTGGTGGTTTTATTTTTTTTAGATCTCTTAATCTTCATCTTAATTTCAACAGTACTTGAGAAGTTCTTTTATAGGAATTAACATTCAGAAAAAATGGAATGCATTAGTAAGTGTATTAAATTGTTTCTAAAGGTGTTTTGCAATAATGTCTTATCTAATAGTTAGAAAGTTCCTTATGATGCTATAGAGAGTAACACAACTAAGCCACTGGTTTAATTCAGGATTATCAACTTTTCTGAATGAAGAATAATTATTCCACTCTTAAAGGTAATTCTCTATTCCTGTTTTATCTTTTAAGTACATAGAGAAATGTCTCTAGTTCATGAGAATTTATTTTTTATGCATAGCATGTAGAATCAAATTGAACATCAAATTTTGTCTTATCTTTGAGTATAAATTAAAACGTACTTTGGCGGCAACCTATGACACAACAGTCTCAGCTAGGATGAGTGCTGGCTAAAAAATAAGGATCTTTTAAAAAAAAAAAAGTTAACATGAGAATTATTATTGAATTTTTTCCTAACTCAGCAGAAGCTTTGGTTCCTCTGTCTCTGGAAAAAGTCACCTCCTCTTTCTTGTTATTAGAAACCAAAAGAAGTAGCTTGAGGACCAGCTTTTCCTTCATCAGCTTTGCTCGACAGCAACCACCTTGCCAAGCTTTCCTGTGCTGCTATGCTAAGGATCTGAAGTGTGCAGAGGGCAAGGTTATACAGAGCGATGTTTCAAGTATTTAAAAAATCACATTGTCTAGGTTATTAAAAGACTGAAATAACTGGTGATTTGTCAGTGATGGGAAAAAATGTTGAAGCAGAACCACACTCAGAAACGAATGGTCATTTAACTAAGGCTTCAAACCTTGAATAGCTCATTTTAATCTAGTGACAATGACAATGACAAAATGCCCACAACCAGCAAGGGTTTACCATAGTACTTCAACTGTTTTAGGAGTACTCATTGCTAATTTGCATTCATGATTATTTAACAATGAACTGTGAGGCTTAGATTTCAAACAAAGGAAAAGATAATTTCAAAATCATAAGAAAATGTACAAGGGAAGCACTAAATATGATAATGGTTAGAACAGTGTAGTGGTTTCCAGTTTCAAGAATACACTTGGGAAAAATTAAAGAACACAATGCTGTATATAGTTGATAGTGGTATATCAATACAGGAAGCCTAGAATAATTCTGCCTGAGGGTAATATATTTCACAGAGGATGAGAGTGCACAGAAAGTATTTCGTTGCTTTTTATTTGAGGTTGAAAGTACTGTTGCAATTTCTTTCCCAGGAGTTTCAAAAAAGGATTACATAAACTGTTGAACAGAGATTGGATGGGTTTATTAATTTATTTTAATAATTACAGTGAAAGAGCTTATAGTTTCTTTCTTTACAGTATCTTTCACAAGTTAGAGACCAAAGTAATCAAACACTTCTACCTATAAAGATTTTTTTACAAATTATTTCCTTGTCATGGTTTTGATCATGGTAGGAATATCGCGTGTGTAACCTGGAGGCTTTAGAACATCCTGGCAGAATTCAGAGGGGGCTTCAATCCTCCTTCAGCAGAAATTATTTAAACCTCAATCTCTCAACTCAGGATATTCAGAAAGGGAATAGTATTGTTCTAATATTGTTCTACTCGGTAAATCAGTAACTTCAGCACTAAAAAAAAAGTGCCAGAATTACATGTCTATCCATTCAACGGAAATGATGTTTCATAAATGTGTCTAATGCTGCCCTTGGTGTGGTAACAGGAGAGTGGATAAAAGTGGCTAGCAGACAGAGCTCAGCCTCTGTGGTGTTGTCTCCCAGAGGCTTCAAATCTCATGTCTTTGTCTCTTCTTCTGGGCCTTCGCTGACAGAGTGATTCTTTTCCAATACATGTGTTGGGGAGATGAAAAGAATACAAGTGTTCCTTGCTTTCTGAATACTTCAGACTCTGCCCTGGTTTGCAGTGCTGGGGAGGCGAGGGGTGTTTGAAAGAAGCAGTAATACACGGTATCTGAATCATCAAACCAAAAACATGAAATCACTGGGGGACTCTACAGAATAACTCTATAATTTCCACCATTTGCCTGACACCGGTTAAAGTAGTGGTAATAGGTTATCAACACATTATTTTCACATTTCTTTTAACATTTTATAACAGTAAACAATGGCCACCCCAAACTGTAAGGAATCACTAATAAAAATGTAAAGTAATAAACTATTTGAAACCAAAACAGCATTCAGTGGGTCAGTAACAGCACATATTACAATTCAATGTCTGGAAAAATGGGTGCAGGTGGAAATCAAAGCTATATTCTTTATCTGAAGCATGGAAAGGGAGGATGGGAGAAAGGATTATTGATGATGCAGAGAAATTTCAACGCTAGACACTCACTAATTGTCTATAATTTGAAAACAGCTTGGCTCATTTTCTTCAAATATCAGGTTCTTTGTTTTCTTAGGAATTTTTCAGATGGAATAAGTTTCATAATAAAGGCTGGGGAAACACTGAAGCATGACTTCAGCGTAAAGTTAGTAGCAACTGTCACTACACTCAAACTGAATGTAGCTTTGAATGATGACCTTAAAACAGGAAGTTTCACATTACAGTTGAAACACTGTTCTGTTTTGTTTCTAACGTAAGCTGTCTTAAAGCACTAAACTATTCAGCATGATGAAAATTAAATAGCCAAACTATGTGAATTTGTCGTTACCAGCTGTGGCATCACTTGTATTTCATACTAACATATTAAAATTTACTGCTGTATTTGAAACATGCAATCAAGTTGTAGCAGATGGAGAAGCTGGTTTAAAGTAGATAAAGTTGCAAACATAATCTTTTTATGTTTTTTAAATAACCATGTTAAATATTCTGAAAGATAGAAACTACAGTTCTCACTGGCATGTAACAATCAATTTGTCTGGTATCACAGTAATTTGAAACCACATTTCTAGGCCATCTTCTACAAATGGCAATAAAGGATAGCGTTAATGTCTGCAGCATGCACTAAAAACTGCAAGAAATTAATTTTCCTGCTTTTGTTGAGTAGGTGTAGCAATGATCACAAATAACCTTTTTTTTTTTAAGGAATCTGAAGAGGTTACTGGAAAGTGCAAATAAAAACCTATAGACCATTCTACAAAATGAAATGATGCAAAGGTTGAAAGAATTCCTGATTTTTTAAAAAGTAAATAAATACATAAAATAAGTAAACCAGCATGTATCAATAATCCATGAATACACTATTCATGGCAGTTCACATCACACAAGTTTGGAGCTTTAGTGCCTTTAGTTTTTACATGTGTTACTAATATACATGTAGTTAGGCACCTGAATTTCCATTGTGTATTTTTAGAGACTATATTGGCAAGTATTTGATAGTGCAAAGAGGAAGTAATGAGATATAATAATGAAGATTCAATTACTGCTATGAAGACTCCATAGTAACACTATAGTTGGAGTGGATATAAAATATAGAATGAACCTGTAATCAAATGATGCAAAGAACAAAGGGAAGTGTGCTTCTAGACCATTAATTCACTGTCTTTTGAAACCGTGGGCAAAGGAAGCTAAAGTTTTCTCCTGCTGTATATGGAATTATGTATATGTATCTAATGGAAAATAAAGTTTGCCAACATAAATATAGTTTCCAATCTTCAGATCCTCTGCTTCTTTCTTTGCATCAAGACAATATGGACTTGTCTTCAGCACAAAGCAGATTCATCTTTTTCATTATTTCCATCTCAAAACTAGGATCGGGACACTAAATACTGTACACACTGAGATCTATCAACAGGGTATTATACTTTGCTGACTACTGTTTTCTTTTCCTTCTTTTAGTGCAGATTAGTCATGAAAGACTATGAGCTCTATGGGATAAACAAACATAAACATTTCAATTTGATAGTTTGATGCATGTATTAGTCTATCCATAATAGCAAAAGTCTATATTACAGATGGAATTTTTTTTCTTGTGACTTCATTGTAGACATTTGCTGAGAAGAGGTAAAGGCATTATAATACAGATGGGTGTAATCTAAGCTTAATGAGACCCACCAGCTTCTCAACCACTGGGAAGCAAAACTTGTGATGAAAAGAACTGAACTCCAGTGTCCTGATTGTAGCCATAATGTAAGAAATGCAATTTAGTGTTTGTCAGAGAAGTATACATAATTTACTGCTGGAGACAAGTTACTGAAGAACTTCCATTGCAGACATTAATACCTATGTGTGTGGAATAAAAGGCTACTACCCATTTCAGAATTTTACACACCATTTCCTGCATTTATCCCTCCTGGACAACAGCAAATGACTTCCAGACACAATTGAAACTAGCAGCTTGAAAATGATAGTGTCAATCTAAACTAGGTTTAAAATAACCTCCCAACCAAAAAACAAGTGAATATCTAAACCCATACTGGTAAGAAAATTTTACCAGTGCTTTAGGTTTAAAATAATTCCTCCCTTTGTAGTTACTTGCAAAAAAAAATTTGAATTTAATAGTGCAGAGTAATTTTTTCTTCCTCTAATGGAAATTTAAATGTAGTGCTTATTATTTAAATTTCATCCATAAAAACCTAAAAGTTACTGTTTCTAAATATTTAATTTTCTTTCTACACTTCACAACTGCACTGGAAAAGAAACCTGCATAAAATTTTGCTTATGTGGGAAAGCCATTAATACATAGTCTTGCTACTTATATGTTGTGTCCTTCAGAATGTAGAATAATGACCCATTGCCTTTGCAAATGCTAGGAGTCAGCTGAATAAAAATATTTCCATAAAGCCCACCTACACACAAACATAATCGTATGGTTGAGTGAAATGTAGATTACCAACAAAAAGAATATGGATAAGATGAACTAACAATTCAAAGGAGTAAAATAAAGGAAAGAACAAAAAAGCATCTGAAGATACTGGGTGGCTCATAAGACAACTAAAGGCTTTGAATTTTTCAGCTTCTAAGTAGTATAGTTTTAAACTTGAACCTGATTGCTATTAATAAAAAATTTATTACAATTTCATTACTTCCTCAAAGACACTAAATAGGTTCACTTCCAGTAAAATTACAGGACTTCCAATAAACAAATAGTCTTCAGAATTAGAATTCTTCCTGGCAGGCTTAATAGATAGATTTATGAATGCATAAATCTAGGTTTCACTGTTAATCCCTCAATTAGTTCTTGAATCATAGTCAGACATATTGGTGAAGCAGAGTGAAACAACTTATATGGGAGATATTTGTAGAACACAGTTTTCTTCGATTATCAGTCTGAAACATTTCATTACCAGTCGATTCATCCAAACAAATCCCATAAAAGAAAATTATTCCAAAACTCAAAACTTCACTCAAACTTAGGGTCTGGTTAAAACTAAGGCATCCTATTGCAACAAACAGAAATAGAAAAACAAAGGAAAATCAATCCTGTGAACAGTTTGTGGCCCACAGAGAAGGAAATATTAATGAAATGATTTAACCCAGCTTTACATTTCGTATGTCCCTTACCACACTAAGAGAGCTGTCTTGTAAGCTAGATGCACATCAATTACGCTCCTGCAAAGTGGCCAGGATGTCTGCTTGACTTTAATGTTCATTTTCAGTCTGGGCATCTCTATCGTCTTTCCACCGAACAGAGGGTGGGTGAAGGAGGAAAAGTTATTATATGCCAACAGAAGGATATTCATGACGTCTAGAAGTAGGATCTAGGAAGGACTTCTAAATCACGACACTGTCTCAAGGAAGAGCCTCAGAAATATTTACGAATGAAAGAACAGAGCTGAGTTTATAAAATGAAACAAAAAGTTCAGCAGTTTACACTCAGTATTCTGGAAAATCCTTGATATGTAACACTAACAGTAGCTCCCATCAGTAATGCCATGCTAGAAGGACAGAACAGAAAGTCAGAGAGTATGTAAATTAAGATATCACATAAAAACATTCATAGAGTTAATCCACCAATAAATATGGCTCAATTATAATAGTTACTAGCAGTTGAGAAGGTAATTTTAAGAATTTTGACTCAAATTAAGGTTCATTTGAATGCAAGAACAACATCTCTAAAAATATGTATATGAGGTTTTCATCTATAAGGATGTTAATCTCAAAGAAGTTGATATTCAAGGCAATGAATGGATATTCATTAGTAAATCCTTACAAGTTCCACTGATTTGTTGGAAAACCAAAGCAGAGCGGTTGACAAGTTTCTATATACTTTCACCTTTTTCATCACACCAAATTTGTCAAAAAAACAACAATCCCAAATATATTTGCAACCCGCTTTCTCAGGGTGTCTCTCTTTAAAAGGACAATGAATAAACAAACCTTACTGCTGTGGAACTCTTTGCACTTTTGGGCAGCAGAAGTTAAAAATCTTCTTCCTTTACCTGAATTGCATGGTATATGTAGAAGTGTACTTCCAAATTTGGTCATTTATTTCCTGGTCTATGCTTGATTTAGTTAAACTGGCAATTAATAACTGTTCCCAAAGCCTTTGTTAATCGTAACATAATTGCTTGAGATTATTTTTTTATTGGGCTATACCTGATTCTGATCTTGAAATAATACTGTCTGAAGGAAATACTATAAAATACATGCAGGTCTTTGAGTTTTATGTATTGTTTTAACATTATTCTCCTAATGTCTGGATTTAAACCCAGACAGCACATTGTCTCAAGCCATTAGAAAAAATTTTGTGATCTTTTGCCAACCATATCATTCCTATTCCAGTCATGTCATTGAACTGCGTGTTGTTTTAAGTTCACCCCTTCATTGTAAATTAGCTCAAGAGTATGATTAACAAATCAGTCTCTGTAGCTGCATATTTGACTGTTACAAAAGAGAAAGATCAGGTTAAAACTTCCTTTTATTACCACAGTAACAAAATCATCTGTGTCTCCATTGGATTTATATCTGCCATATTGGCTTTTTGATAAACTTGTTGAGATTTAAGAAACCTTGTTTCTTATTCTCTAGTCTCCTGAAGAACAGAACAAAACTTTTTTTCTTTTGAAGAAGTAGGTGAATTGTTTAAGCTGTAGAAAACTAAGGCTTAGAAACTTTGACAGAGCTACTCCTGTGTGTGTAGTACATACACTGTGAAAGCAAGTAGCCACTGCAGAACGTGCTAATAGAGTCCTTTCTGGTGTTTTTGTTTTTGTTTTTGTTTTTGTTTTTGTTTTTGTTTTTGTTTTTGTTAGGTTAGTGTTCATTAAACTTGAGTTATAAGAGAGCAACCCCACATGTAACCTAACATTGAGAGGCTTTTTTTTATCATAAAGAGGAGAGTTTTGGTGAGAAGGTGCATACAGTACAAAAGGTTATTTTCCTGCATCTCTGTTGTGCAAAACTAAATTTTGGCTGCATAGGAGGATGACTGGAGAAATGTTTGTCTATTATAGCCAAAGACTGATTTTTCAAACTCTCACTCTGAATCAGTTCTAGCATCTAGGCCTTCCTTTCCCCTTTCTAATGTCACTATCTGAAATCCAGTATTTGCGACAGATTAACGGAAAAACAAAATTTGTTTTCTTTGTGAGAAAGCAGAATTCTGCAAGTGAACTGTCTTCTTACTGATTTCAACGTTATTAACTTGTGGGACTGTGGATAGGAATGTTATCTAATGAATAAGAATGATCATAGCATGTATATATTAACAGAAGTCAACATATGCAACATTCTCTACAGAAAGGTTTAAAATACATTAGCTTAAAGTAATTAAATTGAATCACCAATAGTAATACTTTGTACTTTTTTAGTAAAAGTAGTTTTACACCTGCTGGCAGCTAAGCACCATGCAGCAACTTGCTCACACCCCCACACGATGGGGGAGAGAATCAGAAGAGCAAAAGTGAGAAAACTAATGGGTGGAAATAAAGACAGTTTAATAGGTAGAGCAAAAGCCATGTGCACAAGCAAAGCAAACCAAGGAACTCATTCATCACGTCCCATTAGCAAGTGGATGTTCAGCCATCCCCTGGAAAGCAGGGCTCCATCACACATAATGGTTACTTGGGGAGACAAATGCCGTCACTCCAAACGTCCCACCCTTCCTCCTACTTCCCCCAGCTTTATATGCTGAGCATGACATCATATGGTATGGGATATCTCGTTGGTCACTTGGAGTCAGCTGTCCCGGCTGTGTCCCCTCCCAACTTCTTGTGCACCCCCAGCCCACTCGCTGGTGGGGTGGTGTGAGGAGCAGAAAAGGCCTTGGCTCTGTGTAAGCACTGCTCAGCAGTAACGAAAACATCCCTGTGTTATCAACACTGTTTTCAGCACAAATCCAAAGCATAGCCCCGTACTAGCTACTGTGAAGAACATCATCTCTGTCTCAGCTGAAACCAAGACAATGACACTACCACTATTCTGCAGGCTGGCAAAATGCAACACAGGGCCAATGATCTGGCCACAGTTACTTAGGAGCTTATGGCAGAGTTAGTAATAAAACACAGTTTGGAAGTCCCTAGACAGCTAATCCATGGAAAACTGCAGAGGAGAAGAGGTAAACAGGTGAATGATATTGTGATTATTTCCATTTCAGTGAAGCAACATAATTAACAATAGTTCACAGGGTTTTTTTTCTGTGTGACCGCAAAATACACAGAATCTTTATTTCTTTTTTTCTTTTTTTTTTTTTTAAACTTGTTTTGTTTTTCAGTCTTCCCAGTAAGGGCACATTACAAATTTATAAAAATCCTTTCTACAACAAATTCAATTTTTTAGATTCAAATTTTTATTCAAATCTTTTATTTATGTATTATTTTCTAGCAATAAGTCCCAAGAAAGCTGCATGGGCAATAAACAAGGCTTTATGAGTTTCTTTATTTATTTATCTGAAACATGAGGAAGAGCTGTATGAACTGAAATATAGAAGATATGAAAATTCCATTCTAATTCAGGAATAAAATCACAAATATAATTACAACAGAAATTTTCATTACCTTGATATAGAGTTCTTCTAAAATGTCAATTCAATGACCACTCAGAAAGTGAAGTGCTGACTTCTACTGAAATCAACGGCAATTTTCTCATATATAGGTCAATGTATGTATGACAAACTGACCACCAAACTATTTCAGGCTTGTGGCCAAAATCTGCAATACTCACACTTTAAAATGTTATCAAAACTAATGGAGAAGATTGCTACAGCAATAGCTGTAGAATACAGTACCGAACCTTTGAGAAAAAGATAGTGAACCATTCCAGCTATATGAATTAATGATTTATCATCAACTGTATTTATTATTGTATACTTTATAAACAAATATTGTTGGCAATTTCTTTTTTTTTCTCCATAAAACATTGAGAAACAAGAAGTCTGGGTGTCCCTTCATACTCTTTTTCTGACCATTTTTCCTATTTTTACTGCTTCTTAATTGCCTACTAAGAAATAAAGAAAATAAAGCATACGCTTTTGCATTCTCAGAATAACCTTTTCTGCTTGAAAGTCTCCTGAAAGACACAACCTCCTCTGCAGCAGGTGTAGTTTTAATGATGCTTTGATGCCATATGTCAAATTTCATCACTTGCTGTGAAGAGTGACATTTCTTTTGATAGCTCCTAGCAACAGCAATACCAGTTGTTGGTGGTCACCTCGCACTAGACAAATAATTCCTGCAGCAAGAACATTTAATTTCAGTTTCATGCCAGGCTGCACACAATCTCTGCTTCTCTCCTCTGTCTGTAATTCTTTTTAAAGTAAAATAAATCTATATTATTAATTTGATGCACACTATATTTGTTTTCACATGCATTTGTTTTACCATTACCTTCTGGTGGGGGTGTTTCAAAGCTGCCTTCAGAGCTGGATTTCCTGTCAGTGCAGTCAGTGACTATGTAAGCATGGTCCAAGGTGCAGCTGGGGGTGACTTGCAAGAACGTGTTTGCTCAGAGGTGCCACGCAGTGAAAGTGCATCTTTACTATAGCATTAAATGTACTGGGACATCAGCAGACATCCAGATATAGGTGATCTGCAGGTTTTCTGAGGCCTCTACATGCACAAGGCATTGGGCAATATGACATTCCCCTTTACTACTGTCATAATCATTCTTTGAAGAGGGATATGGGTATCTGATAGCATGGTACCTACAAATAAATGAATCACTTGACAAGTCAGCTTGATTTTCCAATGGCATTTTACATTTCTTTTTCTTCTAATGTTATTTTTATGTCAGAAGTGTATAATGAATTGCACTGCAGCTTTGAAAATCCAGCACCATTGGTTATTGCTAATCAATGACACTTTTAACATTTACAAATAAATAAACAAAGCAATAATTCCAAACCTCATTATAAGAGGAAGACCAAGAAATGAAATGTCTCACTGCTGGGCAGAGAAGAAGGGAAAGTATGAAGTATCAACCAATGACTTTAGGAAGAGAAGGAATTTGAACTGTGGTTACAACAGGGAATGGAAACATAAAACATCATATTTACATATGTTACTTCCCCTTGAAATTACTGGGAGCTGATGAAGTATTTATGATAACTTACATTGTTAATGAAATCTCAAAACTGTCAGTAACTATCTTTAGGTATTGAAGAAATTCTAGAGGACTGGAAAAAACACAAAGGCAATTTTTCTTTAAAAATAAGATATACAAGGCATCAGAAAAGTATAGGCCTATCAGGTTAACTTCAGTCCTGGAGAAATAGTAGAACATACAGTCTAAAATAAATTTGCAAATTTATCTACCTAGTAGATAAAAAGGAGAGTAACAACCAACATAAATTTGTCAAGAATAGATCATATCAAATGTAACTAATTTCCTTCCATGACAGGGTAATGGACTTTGTGAATAGAAAGGAAATGTTAGATATCATATATCTTCATTGCAGCAAGCTTTTGCTACTCTTACACAGGATTCCTATAAGAAACCTAGGAAAATGAGACTGTTATCAGGTGAACATCTAAGTGGCAAGTTTTTCCCAGAGAGTAGATGTCCTGATTTTGGCAGGGATAGAGTTAATTTTCTTCCTAGCAGCTGGTATAGTATTATGTTTTGGATTTAGGATGACAATAATGTTGATAACACACTAATTATTTGTTGGTAAGCAGTCAAGGACTTTTCAGCTTCTCTTACTGGCCTGCCCAAGAAGCTGGGAGGGGACAAGGCCAGGACAGCTGACCCAAACTGACCAAAGGTATATTCCATACAGTATGAC
>VXBL01007966.1:562907-591466 GCA_013400195.1 Aramus guarauna | reverse complement strand
TTCTTTCAACTCACCAGTTTTTCTTCTTTTTTTTTTTTTTTTTTCTCTCCCCCATCCCACTGGGGGTGGGGCACAGGGAGTGAGTGAATGGTTGTGTGGTTGTTTTAGCTGCTGGCCGGATTAAACCATGACAGTAGTACAATTTTGAACTAGAATATATCAAATGGGATTCTGTAGGTCTGGTACCACTGGATAACTGGAGTGAAAGAATAAGGACCCTGATAATTAACATCACAAATGAAACTAAATTCTGATAAATTGCAAAAATATCAGAGAGCAGAAGTGTATATATAAAAAATCTTGGCAAATATGAGAAATTGTGTGGAAAAAAAGGATGTACTCTATTGTGAGGAAAAATACAGTGCTACAAACAATTAGATATAAGTGGCTGCACAACCACAGGGTGTGGATAACCTGTCTAGGAAGCAGCATTACAGAAATTGCTAAAATGGTGGTGAACAGTTAGTCACAGCACACATTAATCAACAATATCACACTAATGATGAAAACTCATTTAATTTGAGATAAGAACTGGACTATTACCTGCAAAAAAACCTGAAGTGACAATTTTCTCTTCTAAGTGCTAGTAATGTCTCACTTGCAATACTATCTCCAGCTATAAGCATCTTAGTTTGATTCAAATGGTGATAGCCCATGAAATAGTAACAAGTGTGGAAGTAGGTCCTGGAAACACAGCTGTGGGTAACATTGAAGAAAATAGGTTTAGGAACATGATAATGGTCTTTGACTACATAAAAGGTGTTGTGAAGGAGAAGGAATAATGATATTAAATGACAACAAGGTAGAGTTGGATTAACTTCAGGGAAAAAAGTCCATACTAACAGTAAGAAAGGTTAAATGGATCACCGAAATATACTATAATTTGAAACATTTTAAAATCTGGATAACATCATAAATGTCAGAGTTCCAAGACTGACATAGATATAATTGATCTGGTTTTCAGTATCTATATATATTTGTTTATGAGACAGTTACTATTACACCCTGTTCTTTAGCCCTGGAGACTGACCACAGAGAGATATAACTTAGAATAATTCCTGTTGGAATTATCGTGGGTTCCTGTGAAATCTTTTATCTGCTTAATTGTGTGAATAATGATCTCAAGTTGTGTCAGGGGGGGTTTAGATTAGATATTAGGAAAAATTTCTTCACCAAAAGAGTGGTCAAGCATTGGAATGGGCTGCCCAGAGAGGTGGTGGAGTCACCATCTTTAGAGGCATTCAAAAAATGTGTAGACATGGCACTTCAGGACATGGTTTAGTAGACATGGTGATGTTGGGTTGACAGTTGGACTTGATGATCTTAGAGGTCTTTTCCAGCCTTAAAGATTCTATAATTCTATCATTCTATGAATTTCTCACGTACAAGTTTAAGAATTCAAATCAAAGGGAACCAGATTCTCCCTCAGTTGACCTATCAGATTTTGCGTTTCCTTGTAGGATTACACATGTAGTTGATTCCTAGGACAATCTCATCTTGTGCTGATATCAGAATCCTATTCTCTTCCTGAAGTGTGTTGTAGTTTTCATTTCTGTTTTATATGCATGTAACACTTGCTTGTCACAGGATGTAGGGGAATATTTGCTGGTGTATGGAATACATAAAATACTGACTTCTAGACTGTGACAGACATGACTGTATGTCATCATGGACTGAATTTGATGACCAAAATGACTCCTTGTGTATCTGAATGTTTCTGTATTTGCAACTTCTTTCAAACATTTTAACATGTTTTATCCAATTCCGTGCACAATACTACTGCATTACGTATAGTATTGCAAGATAATAATATTGGTCAATTACTATTTCTTCTATCTTTTATTCAAGGACCTGAAATATGGACAAGGCTCCATGAAACTCAGTGGCAAAATCAGGGATAAAAACTCAATTGCTTCTTCTGGTGTTCCTTTGTCTTGATTATTTTGTCTCTCAGACTCTTAGTGTTCTTGTAAAGCTGATATGGTCAGTCCATATTCATTCTGCAGGTTGATAACTCTATTAGCTACATTGTTGTACAGCCTGCAGGCAAAATGTACTGTGACTAAAGAACACAAAAAACACATGTAAGAGAGCATTTGCCTTGTGACAAAAACAATGCAATGTGGAAGAATTCCTTCTGTATCACAGATACTTTGTTTGCCATGTTAAAGCAAAAATGCCCCCATAAGTGTATTGTTATATTTTAAAAATTATACTGACTAGTGTAATATCTAAGTCTTAGAAAAATATTGGAACATTATATTTTGTTATCAAGAAAAGGTGAATAGCCAACAAGCATGATATGTTTAAATTTCAAAATTATTAATGGTTTCATTTTATTTTCTTAAGATATTGAGCATTCAGAAAGAAAAAAAGACCAAATAATAAAATAATTAAAAAAGAATCCTTATCATCTAAGGTTCAGTAATTATTTCATATTATGAGGCATTCTGAGACCCAAAGAGCATGTAGTCTAAATAGACAAGAGAAGAAAGAAGATGGGAATCCAATGCACAGAAAGAACCTTACCAAATTTTCAATTTGAAAAATGGGTCCAGCTTTCCAAAAGCTGCAAGTGTGCAGATCTTGGATGGGATTTCTTCATACTAAAATTTAGCCAAAAATCTCTCAGGAAGTCTGTATTAGAGCAAATGAAAATAACCTCATTTAAATCAGATGCAGCAACTTCCTTTGATTTTGTATAAATTTAAGGTATTATTACTAAATATTCAGTACAGATATCTGTTAGTCCCCATTACACTACAATGACACTCAGGATCTATGTATGAAATTTTATTATTACATGTTAAAATAATCTATTTTACTTAAGAAGGGAATATAAATAAAATAATGTTGTGCTTTCTGCTACAAATAAGGCCTTATCCTTCAACTATAACTAACTATAAAATAAATCTTTTTTTGTTGTTTTTCTTTTCTTTAGATGTTACTAGTAGAACATCACTCTCTGTCTACCAAGGAAAGTATTTTAAATGGCCTGCAATGCTCAGTTTTGTCAGGTTACTTTCTACTGTTCTGTTATTCTTGAACACTTTACAGCAAAGAGAGTAAAAACATACCTGGGCTTTCTGTAGGGACCTAGAAAAATAGGCAGGAGTTGTGCCTCAGGCATTCCTGGGAGAAAATTGGGAGGGGTAACTACAATCATCTCTGGTGAACTCTTTTGAGCCAGTACATATCCATAATTTATACTTTATTTCTTTTTTAGTAAAACCTTTAGCAGAACATGTCTGTCTGTCTGTCTATATATCTATCTATTTATCTATTTAAATATCTATGGTGTTTGGTGGAGAGGAGCTGGGGAAATCTAACTGTGAGCTCAAACAAGTCCTCTGAAAAGTTGGGATGATTTTTAAGCCCCCATTAAAAACCAACAAACAAAATACACCCCACCCACCCCCTGAAAAACCACAAAACCCCCTAGGAAAGCACAGTTTTGCATCTTTAAACTATGTTTAATGATTAGAAAGATTAAAAGAATCTTTATAGAGACTGTAGAAGCACAGATTTGGCTGAAAGACCAACTGTAAGCTCAGAGCTGTCTGAATGGGTCTCAATTTTCTTGTAATTTAAAACATCATAATTCAGTTTTGAAGAACTTGAAAAGTAAAAAGTATAAAGTATGTTGAGTATCGTGTACTGTTTGATTAGAAGCAGTGTAAGTCCTCTGTAAAATACATGATTGCTTTAGGAAGCATTGAGGGTGCAAGTACAGTTACTTCAATTTATGATGCAGTATTGGTAGAGCTGCCTTCTCCTGCAGCATAACAGAGCAGCCTGAAGCATCAGCCCTGTTTCGTGGTCTGATTTTAAGAGGTGGTGAATAGCTCAGGGAGGTGCCGATTGACCTTAACTCCCACCGATTTCAGTTCTTCAGTACCTAACAGTTTTAATCTCTTCAATCCTAATGCCTACAATTAAACTGCAAAATGTTTCCCCTCGAGCCATGTTGTCTTCTTCCATTTGGCATTCGTTGATTTCCCACCCTGCTACTCTCTCCCCGATTTCCAACTGAATTAAAACACAGGGAGAATCATGTTATTTTTATTTCCTTGTTGGTGTTTTGTGCTAGCATCATTGACAATGTCAGTGCAGCTCTGGGAATAGTTAACAGCTTTTGCCAAAGACAGCAGGGAACACTAAGCAAACTGAACAAAAATTAAGAGACAGGGATTTATAAACCAAATGACATTTCCTACAGTCTGTGAGCATATTAAAGACAGGTTCACATGTAGAATCAAACTATGATTCTTAAAAAACAAACAAACAAACAAACAAACCCCCCCAAAACCAACAACAACAGAAAACAAACAAGCAAAACAACAATAACAGAAAAAAAAAAAAAACCCAACCCAAACCCCAAAACAATAAAAAGAAACTTCAGATGACTAATGGGCAGCAGGAAGGTAGCCTTATGCCTAGCGGTACTGATGCTGAAATAATTAATGTTACTGAGCAAAGAGTGGGGCAAAAGAAGTGAGTATTTCTGAATAGAAATGTTTCTGTTTCTGATGTTAAGAAAGCAGGAAAATACAGTCCATTAGATGAAATCAGTAAGTTCGTAGTCATTAATAAAGGTAGCATGTTTGGGCCTGTTCACAAACTAGCTCCTTTTAAGAATCTTATTTAGCAAGTGTGATGTGCAGAATGCCACAACATTGCACCTCCTCATACTTGGTCTGATAACAATAAAAACAATAATTTATTTTCATACGACAGAAGGTACTATCAGGAGCTCAGAAATTAGAGAGGATGTTGACCCAAAGCCCTTCACATACAGGAACCCAGCAACAGATGCAGTATCCACGCACAAGTACAGAGCATGGTTTGCTGATCCATTTGCTAAGTGAGCTATTTGGTCAACTTTATGGAAGCATACTTAGTTGGATGATATTGACAATTATGAACTCTGAAATGCTCTTTCTGCGTATGCTTAAAGTGCATATGTAAAGCAATAACTTTTACTCAGAAACAAAACACTGAACCATGCACAAGAGTAATCTGGACCCCAATGAAGTCCTTTTGGTGGCATCCACTGTATCATGGTGGCAGAATATACAGCTTCATTAATACATGAAAGATTCATGCATTTACATGTTTTGCAAGAGGACAGGGATGAAGATTAGCTAGTTAGTAGTTACATATTGAGCTCAGGTGACAGAGAGCTGCTTTGTCTAATCTTCCATCACAAGCAGCTCTCAGGCTTCACTAATGCCTTCTGCTGAGCCCAGACACATTACCACTGCTCTGTGCCAGTCTGAGAGGGAAAGTTTGTGTCTTCTAATATAGTTTTCTTTCTTATTCTTCTGCTGTCAATACCTGCTCTTTGTTCTGTCACAATAAAATATTCCAAATTTTTTTCTTTTCTTTTCCTTTTTTTGTTTTTGTTTGTTTGTTTGTTTGTTTGTTTGTTTGTTTTGTTTTTTTTGTTTTCCTGTAAGGTACTGCAGGAATAGTGTCACTGAAACCCGGGAATAAACCTCGTAACACCAATGTAGTGTTAAAAGGCAGGCATTCTTTATTGCAGCGCTGGATGCACAGGGGATAGCTCCACCCAAAGTGCATGCCAGGTGATCACCAACACACAGGCTATACAGGATCAAAACATACATATTCATTGTTTTTCTCAGAAAAGGCAGTCCTATGATAATCATTTCTTGGAATTCATTTACATATTCTCCTCCCCATCACACATGCTCAGTGATTTGAGTCGGTGGTCCTCAAGGGGTCTCTGGTGGTCGTCAGTGGTCGCACATCCATGTCCGCTGGTTGACCCTCTTCTTGCGGGCATGCGCAGTATCCTTCTTGTGCACGCACCTGTCCATAATGACCTGCTTCATAAGATTAATATCTCTGAACCTATTGTTCGGTTTGGTAGGGACTGTACATGGAATATAGCAACACTGTACCTTGCCATGGTCAGTTAGCTCCCTTACATATTACCTTGGTTACAAACTAATTATCTCAAACTGGTTCTATAGCTTTTGTTTCATGGCCTCTATCCTATGGTTACAATAGTGTTTGTACGGTATTTATATAGAAATATTATTATCCTTCCTATATTCTGGTTTTCTCCCTGTTTGGGGTTTGAGGGGTTTCTTTCCTTTTCAGTTTGGTTGTTCTAGTCAGTCTCACATTCACAGTTCTCACTTTCTCTTTACATTCTCCTTCAAACATTTAACTGAAAAGGCGCTCATTATTTTTTATTTCAAGGTCTAGTCAAGTGTCAGAAATAAAGGGAAGATATCTACCAGCTCTGCAGCAGCAGATGCCAATTTATTCCTACGAATATGGTTCTCAATCTCTATTTTCTCTTTTCAAGGTATTGAGACACCTATGCCACATAAATCCGTCTTACTTCCACCAAGATTTTCTTATCAGGGCAATGTTGCTGACTGTATGAATAAAATAAGTGAGGGAAATATGTAGTCCACAATGCATGAAGTAACTTGATCATAAACATCTAGGGTTTTAAGACTTCAAAATTAGCAAAGGAGTCTGGTAGAGAATAAACCAGATGGGTAGGTACAAGTATAAGTTATTAAATTATTTTGAAATTGTTATGAAGTAATGCAAATGTGAAAATTATTTGGTTTCATCTGCACTCCTCACAAAAACTCTTTCAGTTTGTTTATTTGTTTGGTTTTTATCATGTAAAGAAGGTAGATGGACACGTTCAAAGAATTTGACTGCACAGAGATGGCAAATTAAAAATATTCTCCCTGAGGTGAATGACAAACATCAAAATGGGTACTCTGAGTCACATTTTTCATTAAGAAAATTTCCCCTTTCTGGAAACAGTATGATCTTGACATCATATAAAGACTGTGTGGTATCACGATCTCAAGAGCAGCGACAACTATTTTTCTGCTCTGATGTCTTTCAAGGAGGGTTTCTTAAAAATTAAATATTAAAACACACTTCAGCCAATACCCAAAAATGGCACAAAACTGAAATCTAATGAGGAACTAAAGAGAGAGAAGCCAAGTACCTCTTTGTAAATCATTCCCACTATTCCTTTCACTGGTTCAGGAAAAGATGGAATAATAGCACTGAAAAAAACTTACCGGCTTGAGTTATGAAAGATAGCAAAGGGAAGATACAGTTTGACAGAATTCAGATATAAAAGACAAAGACTATTACTGTCATCAGTTTCTGAAATTCCACTGCAGATTCAGTTCAGCGTTTTCTCAATTTAGTGACTGAAGTCCTCAAATCACAATATTCCCCATGCTATTCACATTTTTAACCAATTTAATACTTTGTTTAGCCATTGCCTCAGGACTACTTAAACTTTACTTCCGTATCTCTTCATTGCTTTGCTTTGATTACCTAGCAATCTTCCTGCTTCATTTCACCATTTCAGTCTCCATAAATGTGAAAATGAAATAAACCCCCGAACTTAATAATAATTAATGATGATCATAATTTATGATTATAATGATGGTGATGATGATGATGATGATTATTATTATTATTATTATTGAATGAGGATTATAATGTGTTTAAACTTCTGTTGTTTCATACTTCTTTCTATTCAATCTGCTTGCCGTGTGAGTATTGTTTGGCTGTTTTCCCTAGTAGACAGATAAGTGGGGCAAATGATCAGTCAGAAATTTCTTTCTTTTAAGCTATATAACAAAAGTCTTCTGAATGACTTTTAAGATTCAATCCAGCTCTGCCAATATCCCATGGCTGGTGAGTGCTGATGATGCTGACAGTCATTTGATTCTGTTTCTGAAAACAACCTTCCCACGCAGAAGCTGCAGCTGAAGCTGCCACTAACTTACTCGAAACGCACTGTGGTCAGGTGTCATTTTTCTGTTGAGTCCAAGAAACTTTAAATCACCTTTATTTACTCCCTGCAGTTACTAATCTCCTGTTAAATATCATTGACCACTGCCCTTTTTGTATTATCCATAAGAACTCAGGCAGTCACAAACATGTCTTTTATTTAGGTTTCTCAGTTACTTTGTAAAAAGGATTGACAAACCAGTAACCATGGTTAATACACCAGAATTAGCTTGTATGGTTGGTAACTCTCCTTCTCTTTGTATCTTTATTTCCTGACTTTTTGGAAAGCTTCCTTCATATTGTATATTTTTCCCTGTCTGCGTTCAAAACCTTCTTCTTTAATACTAACATTTCTGTCACTAAGCTTCCTTTGGGACACTCATTTTTCCTAGAAACCAGTCAGATGCATTTCACACAAATTAGCCTAATTGACTTAAAGTACAACAACTTTCATATAATTGACTACCAGCCTTTTCTTATGAAGTATCTCTGGCATATTTTTTTTTTAAAGTCTGATAAAACAGTCTTTTAAAAAGACTTTGCAGTGTTCTGTAAAGATAAAATGAACCTGGAGAGAACAGTCATTAACACATACAGATTGTTTTGAAGCAATATATATATATATAATACTTGCATATAATTCAATACAGCATTTGAACTACAGTTTCCGCTTTCATTTTTGTCAAAATGTAACCCATCTGTAGCATGGACTGCATATTTGTCTTTTCCAGCTCTGAGGTCACTCAAAATTTGAATAAAATCCAATCTACAAGAAATTATATGCAAATAAACTATTATAAATAATACCAAATGCTGATTTTTTTATAAATGCATACATATATCTTAATAATTGGTGAAATTAATTTTATTTGGTCTAAAATACTATTCTTCCACTTTAAATGTCTACTAACTCCTCATCTTACACTACAGTTTACTAAATTTTCAGACAAATTCTTCTACACACATATACACACTCACACATTGCATCAACTCACGCTATGTAAAAAATGTCAGTAACATGGCATACATGAATACGAGCTTTAACTTTACTCAAATTTTGTAATAGTTGTCAAACATGCTTTATAAACTTGCTAATTTTTCATATTATATTCAAAATAGATATACAATTCACATACTTTTCCATTTTACCTGTTTCGTTTGCCCAATAGGTAAAATATCACAGATATTTTTATATATACAAAGGGATACATTTATCTTCATAAGTAAAAAGCATGAATGTTCTTTCTGTGTCTGCTCTTAGATTCAATGATTCATACAGAACTAAACTGAAATTTTCTAAGTAGCTGCTAGCATTATAACTTTTCCCTTAGATTTGTGGTTCAAAGTTGGGTCAGCAGTGCTGCCATCCGCAAATGTTCTGCTACCTTTCAGCAGCAATTTGTTCTCGGTGTTCTGCCATCTAAACAGTGCAGGGGAAAAATGAGAGCCATTTCTACATCATGAACCAAATTAGTAACTTCTGCTGCAAACAGATTGTACTGTCAGTCAGCCTTTGACCACTTCCTGTGAGGAAATAAATCACAGCAGAAAAAAAATGCAGATAATGTAAAAAACTGTCTTGTTATACTTAACGTGTGGGATATTCATTCAGATAGTGTTTTCAGAGCACTCAATTAGCTTAAGAGTCTGACCTTAAAAAATATTGTAATTGTTACCCATTATAGCTTTTTTTTTTCCTTTTTTGTGTATACATACTTAATCTAACTTTCTCATGAGGAGAGCTGTAGAACTCAGAAGTTACTGAGTTTAGCAATCTTTCCACTTTTTGCTCTAATTTCAAGCAACATAGCATTGCTAAGAGAGGGCAGTTTGATCACTTACTCCATTTCACAACAATTTTATGTGCTGAAAGAGTTGCCCTTATACTCCTAACACGTGTTCACAGACCACCAGAGAGTGTGCGGGATCTTGATTTTCTTCATATTTTCCAACTGCATGTACAGCATACAACTGACAATGCCCTTTATTCATTAAATGTGAATGTCGCAATAATGCAAATAGCTGATTATGATATGCATAACATGAATAACAAATGCTGAGAAAGTTGGAACATGCAGCTCAGTAGAATGGAGTTATCTTACTTTTTCCTACGTTCCACTCTTGCTCAGGTAATGTGCCATTACAGAAAGACTTGTAATTAATCAGTAATGCTCTTGGATGAATGAGTGACTCCCATAGGTATTATCACAATTACAAAATTAAGGTTATGGTCAGCTGTACAATCACACACACATCAAGATAAATGTCAGTTTTATTCTTCTTCATATAATGAATCTTCAAAGTCAGCCTGCTTGTGAATACATGCATGCATGTTTCCCACCATATACATACTTGAAAAAATTATTTCTAGAATTCAACTACTAAAAATAGTGGCATTGTTTTGAAAGCTTTACTCTTAAGGATGTTTTGCTTACTTGTCATCTGATAGCACCTCTGATTGTCACATCCTAACACTCTGCATATTCACCACAGTCTACAGTCTGTTAATAATGTGATTCAAATTAACGGTTGGTAGGTATCAGTGAGAAACCTTTTCACTATGTGTTTAAAAATGAGATAGTTTTACAATGTTTTAACCTAGAATTAATTAACAAAAAATACTTTTCCTTTGTATGTATTTTATGATAAAAAGAACGAAGCAAGCCTTTAAAACATTTGTGCAAATAAAAAAATCTTTTCTCTTCTTTTCTGAAATTATTTTTTGAAACAAAAAACTACCCAGTCTTCAGCAGGTTTCCAAACCTTGAATTTCATGCCAAGTCTTCATGCCTGAAGAATAGTGACTCTGTTCTTAAAAAGAAGAAGATCTTAGTTGTCATAAGGCATTTGTCATTCTTTTGCTTATTTGCTGAAGTTGAAGTTCTGTTAGTGTTTTTCCTGATCTTTTTATTTTCTTCAGGGCTGAGAATGACAGGAATGCAACAAAGGGGAAAAAAAGTCATCTCTGTAACCAAGATGCTCAGATGAATGCCCAAGGATGGGTCAGCTGTGAGCAGTACAGAAAAGAAAAGAAAAAAGAAAAAAGAAAAAAAAAACACAAAAAACCCCACCACAAAACAGAAAACAAACTCTCTTTTTAAAGAACCAGTTCTCATAACATGGAGCATTTCAGGTTCTCCCACAAAATTGCAGTTGCTCTTGAATATCTGTTAGAGGTAAAGAAAAGAACATCAGAACCAGCAAGAAGCAGAAGGCAGCAGCGATGCATTACTAAATCTTATAATTGATACAGGGATGAGGAAAAGACACTTTTACTCCAAATTCCTAATTCATCTTACTGCCACCATCTCAAAGAAAGGAAAAGAATGACAGAGGTCACGCTTTCAATAGGTTCCTCCTTGCTGCCCAGACCTGTAAATTGTTTCAACTTCTCTCTCACTTTCCTCTTATCTTCTAGGTGTCATATGACATGAACCTAATTCATGTCCGTACCTTTCGTCTGCATCTTCCTGAGAACAGTTGTCATTCCTAATGTCAGGAAGACTAGTTCTGACCAGTACAAACACTCATCTAGCCACCCACACTGAAACCTGTGTCACATGCAAACGACATACAACAACTGACACATGCAGCGCAAAGAAGAAAGTACTCTAGCGATAGACTTCACTTTGCTGAAATCTCTAGCACTGTTCAAAACAGTTTGACTGCATGTGGGATCACATTTTGAATGGGGAGCTCTGAAAAAATATACACAAAGGGGTGTTTTAGAGCTTATGGGACATAAGCTACAGTGTTTATGAAAAGCCTGAACTCTAGAGCACTGTTAACTGGCCTTTTAAATAATCACCAAGCATCATAAGCCGCGCTAATTGGATTCTAAGAAACAATTCACAATAGAAAAATATTACCATGTTTTTCTCTCATGAATGATTTGTAAAACAGACTGCAGCTTCTCTGTATTCATTTTTTATATATTTTTATATTTATATATTTATTTTCAATACTTCTTTGCTATGTTTTTTCCATAGCTCAGGTTTGTGCAAATATTTAGTCCTTTGAATACCATATGTTTTGAGTGAACATACATGACAAGTTTATGTATCCTGAATGAATAAGTCTGACTCATGCAATCAGGTTTTCAGTACAAATAGTGTTGAATTAATAGTAAAAATTATTTTCCTTGACTGTCGTACATTATTTATGTCAGAATTGTTATTTCCAATGGTGGTCTTGATTGGGTCACCTAGTATTTAGGTAGCTATTTCCTGGCTTGCTTTCAAGCCAGTGTCCCAGAAACATTGAGTTTCCTTCTCCTAGCTCAGGGTCCACCACTTTTAGCAAGCAAGGAGAAAAAGAAACAGGCAGAACTGGGGTTTTGCCTTCTCCAGGATTTAAAAATATCTCCTTTCTTTCATTTAGTCCAAATCTACCTTCTTCAGACTTAGTTGGTCATGTGCTGTAACAATATTTAGCTCTGCAGAGATTCTCTATTTACTTATCCCTCTTAGTGTTTGGAGCAGTCCCCACTTAGCCACTCTCCTAAGTCTGTAAGAATTACTTTCTTAAATACACGCATGTGGCAATTCCTGGGTGACAAAAACACAAACTGCAGAGGTTTTTTTAATATGATAGAAATAGTGGGTTGAATGAAGATGGTTGAGCAGGCCAGTTTGCACAGGAAATCTTCCTGCTGTGTTTGATCCCTTTTACACACCGACAGTAAGACAGCAAATGTGTATGAAAAGGAAAGGCTACATATATATCTTACAAAGACATCAGAGGTGAAAGCAGAGCAGGAGAAGGACTTAATTGTCCAATGAAGAACTGAAAATATCGAAACAGTATAGGGCAAGAAGAGAAAGGATAGAGGGGTAGAGAAGAGAACAGAGGAAGCCAAGATTCAGCTACATGGGAATAAAAATTTGCCACAGAATTTCAACCGAGAAGGGGTAAATAGAGAAAGAATTTAGGAAATAAGAATGCATTTGCTACAGAATACCTAATTCTGTATGGACATGTAATTCCTGAAGAGCACTACTAATCATGTTGATGGGATGTATGTGGGGCCAGTCATGCCCTGCTTCATTACGTTCATATGGCACCTGTCAGTAGAACTGTATGTGTGCGACTACTGACAAAATAAGAATAGAATTTGGCCATATGGCTTGCATTTCATCATAGTATTGCCTTCAATCAGCCTAGGTGGCAGACAACCCGTGATTGCATCCTCTTGTCCATCCACCTGACAGCACTAGTCCCCTGCCATTCAAATCTGTTTTGTCCCTGGCCTGACCTCCCAGCTGCTGTTGACATGCTACTCATGTTGCTTATGCTACTGCTCTTCCTGGTGATGACCGGTCTCTTCTGGCCTTCCTTAGACTTTGTGCTGGTTCAATATCAGCTCCTGCTGCCTCTTCCTGTCCTCCCATCACTTATGCCCTTTAGTTATATTCCATTCATGCTGTGTGCCCCTCTACTGACTGTTACATTGGTGAGCACAGGATTCATGTGAAACTGATTTAGTCTTCGGTAGGCTGGCTTCCAAACTGTTTATTTACATCTGCTGAAGAGATAATGCATCTCCCCCAGTTCAATCATTTCCTAACCTCAGCAATTCTGTGTTTCAGTCACAGACACAGGAAAGATGAGGGCTGTGGGTTTTTTAACTGCATTGTTCAGGACTACTTGGCACAGAATCAGTTTTACTGTATTTAGTGAAACTGCCAGTCATCTTCCAACTCATTTTAATTAAAGGAAGAGCTTTGATTAAAGACAAGCAAGTCTGGCAGGTAGAGTATTTTTTTTTTTTTTTAAAGATATTTCTTAGTCTTCCAACAGATTTTTTTTTTTTTCTTTTTAATTCTCTGGATGTATCATTCAAAACCTGCATCACATGGATTATGTACAAACATGAAAACAAGAGCCAATTTTAAATATCAACACAAAGTGGCATTTCTCACATTGTGACCTGACAAAACACAAGCACCTCCTAGCTCACATCAAAGATAACTCTAAAAATTGCTCAGATGATAAGGCCAATCTTTTTGCTGCATTCCCTAGGACTAAACAAACCTACTTCCATCAGGATTAATCAGTATTAAAAAGATTGCTTGGTTTAATCTATCTTGTGCGCTCCTGGCAAAGATAACCATATCCATAATCAGCCTAAAGGTCAAGCCATGGAAAAGGCAGTATTCATTTACCTCTGGGGCACTGACAACATCACTTACTGCATTTTTTCTATCTTCAGCAGTGGTTTTGTCTTGTCAGTCACTAAATGAAAGCTATTAGCAGCAATAGAAAACCATGATTCATTTACAGAAAGCAGAAGATGCATGTATAATGACAGACAGCAGTATATGTTAAGTTCAAATACACTTAATAACTAAATTTCCTTAGTGTATTTACTTCAGATAGTTGCCAGGAAATCTGAGAACTCACCTCACTAAAAAAAATAGAGCATATCTTATAGAAACATAGAATCATTTCTCAAAATATGTTGACTCAGACTCTCCTCAAAAGATCTAATTTTCTTTTAAAAGAGTATTTCTGAAATGGTGAGCCAATAAATATCAATGGAATAGCCTGGCTGAGGAACGTACCTGTGTCTTCTGTTTTTAATTTCATAATAAGGTAGCCTTCTTTTATATATATATAAATGTCTATTTATGTTTATATATAGGATATAAATCCTATATAGGATATATAGGATATATGTCCTATATATAGGAAGGATATATAGGATATCTACAGATAAAAATATATGTAGAAATATTTAAACAGATCTAGATCATAAATAACTCTAGATATAAATAACTAGATGGATAAATAACTGGAAATTCATTTATAAGTCTATACAGTTAATTATTTGAAATGATACAAGTCTCTGGTGAGTCCTTTCACTATCTACCGTTTAGATGTAATTTAGCATTTAAAAGGAGACAGCCAATACTGATCGTAATAACGCACTGGTATCAGTCTTTCGTGACCCTGACTTTTCTAAGGTAATTGATTTATATTTAGTTAGATTATTTGTTTTTCTAATGTGAAAAGTTAATTAATCAGATAAAATACATGTTCTTCCCATTTAGATACATCAAGATCTGAAAATATTTCTGAGTAAAATTTCACGTAAAGAAATAGCACCTTTTGAGAAGTGTGTATTACTCATTACTTACTACAAGAAGTGTCTCTACCTTCAAATAATTATTAATAGAAGAAAGAATGAATACATTTATAAGTAACAGTTCAGGGTCTATTATCTTCCTTCACTGTAGTCCTAGAGTGCTAATTTTCAAGGGGTTTTGTTTTGGTTGGGTTTTTTTTTTTCTGCAACTATGAACAAAAGACCACACTTTTTATAAGCAAAGTTGTATGTTTTCTTTTGATCCTACATTTCCAGATGCTACACCATGAAAACTGATAATGTGATTCATTCTGGACTCATGAATATAAATTATTTAGCCTAAATTTTGAATGAAATTTGGGTTAAAAATGAGTTTAAGTGGCACATAACTGAGATTCTTTATTGCACATAAAGGAGATTCTTTATTTCTGAAAGAAAATAGGAAAAGTAGTGGAGGAGGTAGTTAAAATACTTTCAGTTTTTCTTCAAAGTCTGGAGTTATTGAGGTACTTGAATTTATAAAGTCCAGTATATTTTGGCAGATCCACAGCCACTGGACATCTGTATTAGATTTCATTGGGAGCATAAAATCATATAATAAATTGCTATATCATCTTTCAAAAATGTCAAGAATATTTCAATGCATGGAAGAAGGCCATTAGCAATAACATCTCCTCTTTAAAGGAACATGACTGTCTGGCTAGATCAGCTTATTAATACAGTAAAACTAAGTGTCACGAATTTGAGCAGTTAACAGATGGACTAATTAAAGATCAAAGAGTTTGTGTGGTATAACTGATAACTATGTTAATATGAAAATAAACTTAACTTTGCAAAGGGAAGTATATATTTGCAGTGTTGGTGAACTGCACTTCCCAAATGAAAGTGATAACCAGCAAGGAAGAAATGAAGTGCATGTAATTAAAAATGCCTGCAGAGAAAATGTAAGTGTAAATAAACCACAGAAATTACATTGTTTGTGCAAAGCATAGAGGTGATTCCTATACATTAGAAAAGTGTTCAGCAAAAAAAGAAGCAGTGAGGGGATCAAATTCATTTCTCAGTTTCAATTACCAGAGGTGGTCAAGGTCACATAGGGTTGATAATGCCTGTGTGATGTTACACAGGTCAGTATTCCCTGTATGCTCTTATACACTGAATTTACTCCAATTTCCAGCAGTCATTTTTCCAAACCAGGGAGAAGGCAGCCTGCTAAATCTGTTTGCTATGACAATGCCACAATTTGTAGTACTTGGAAGGCTTTCACATTTTTGTGATAGGGTAAGGGAAACAACAGAATCCAAATGAGACAGAAAAGTAACAAAATATAAAGCTTATCAAAATAGGTTTTCTTTTACTTTCGTTTTTATTTTTTTTCCTCTTGAACCTTAATAGACTTTGAGGAAGGATGAAAATGTTGTAGGGATGTGGAAGGGAGGGGCTGGCCAGAGTGCGGTGGTTGCTGGTCCTGTTGCTGTAAGGGGGCTGGGAATCAGGGACTGAGGGTGGGTGACACAGGGGAGGATCCACCTCCCTCCACCCAGTGCCACCATCATCACAGCCTGATTTCCACCCTCAAAACTAGCTATACAAGTGTCTGGTCCCAGTTTCCTGGGACATGAGGCAGGTCACACAGGCAAAGGTGCTTCCTGCCAGCCATGCCCACCTAATTCATACTGGATGTGTTTTCATGTGACTGGCAAGGAGCACACCTGAAAAAAGCGGTTACCCAGCAGATATGGCCACTCTGGTGCAGTGGTGAGAAAATTACAGCAATATGTGAGAACCACTGACAGTTTTACTCCAATAGGTACAGAAAAAATGCTGCTCCTGTTCTGTACTACTACAGACTAAGTGCTAGTATGTCAATGCACCCTTCCACAATGAGTAAATCTGGTACTTTAAAGTGATCTTCATATCCTGTAGCAGGATTTTAGAACTTACTTAAGGTACTGACTTCAGAGGGGCAGACCCTGAGCCAGTGCCCAGTTATAGTAGCATGTGACCTATAGCAGTACATCATCAGTCAAAGATGCAGCTTAGAGCTGCTGACAGAGAAAGAAGGCCTTGGCTTTATCCATGGCTACTTAATAAAGTCCCAGAAGGCTGGTTCTGCAAATTGTAATTTCACTGCTGTTTAATATTCATTAATGCTTAGAGCAATGACAAGACCTGTGTACATATTATAAATATATAGATTAAGATAGAGAATCTTTTATGTCCATTAATTTCCTTCCCCAAGGACATACAACCCAATGCTTTAATGCCTAATGTTCCTGAATACTTGGAAACCACATTAACAATTTTCAGAAGAACTTCGATGTTAAACAAGTTTAAAGAAGTTTTAGTTTTCCTGTATTGCCATAAGTCCTTGTTAAGAAAACCTAAAAATAGAAAACTAAGCTCATTTAATTTTGTTTTCCTCACTAACATGTATTTTCTTATGTAAGAATATGTTTGTTCTTTTATCATGCCGTATCTGTTGCACTGATTGGAAGGGCACCGTAATGATCATATGGTAATTTTTTACTTCAGTAAATACATCCATAGATATTTAGAATTTCACTACCTATATATACACACTATATAATCTACAATATTTGCCAGAATATAGCAGACAACAGTGACATATATGTATGAAAATGCTAGCCTGTTCTGCACTAATTGTATTTAAGGAAGTTCTGCTTCACTCTTTTGGCTGAACTAAAACTCACTTGACTTTTAGTTGCTATTGTTACTAATCATTCAGTTGCACCAGCTTTGTCTGTCCCTTTGCCGAGAGCATACCTGGAAGTCTATGCACGAGATTAATACGTAAGCCTCTGAAGAATCTACTCATTGTACTGTGTTGCTGCTCATACATACTGTGTTGTGTGCACCCTGTTCCCCTTTGGTTTACTTCCGTGGAGTATGCTTTTACTAGAAAAATGCTTTAAACAAACAAACAACCCCAAAAAACTGGATGCAATGTGTCTACCTAGGATGGAGCTAATTTTCTTCATAGCAGCCCGTATGGTGCTGTGTTCTGGATTTGTGACTAAAATAGTGTTGACAACACACCAATCTTTCGGCTACTGCTGAGCAGTGCTTACTCACTGTTAAGGCTTTCTCTTTTTTCCCACTCTACCTCGTAGCTAATAGGTTGGGGGTAGACAAGAATTTGGGAGGGCATATAGCCAGGACAGCTGATATGAACTGGCCGAAGGGATATCCCATACCATATGATGTTGGGCTCAGCTATAAACTTCGGGGTAATGATGAGGAAGGAGAGAGATTCATGGCTATGGTGTTTGTCTTCTCAAGTAACCTTTATGCACGCTGAGGACCTGCTTCCCTGGAAGTATCAGTTCTTCAGAAATTCATCAACATGTGTATTGATTTTTGATGATATATTTTAAAGCTTGCATCTGGATCTTGGCTCAAACTTTTCTGAAGTCTGTGGGTATGGAGACAGAATTGACTACTGATGGGAAGTAGTGAATAAATTCCTTGTTTAGATTTGCTTGTGTGTGCACCTTTATTTCACTTATTAAATTGTCTTTATCTAGATCCACAAGTTTTCAGATTTTGCTCTTGCAATTCTCTCTGCCATCCTGCTGAGGAGAGAATGAGCAGGCAGCTGGGTGGGAGCTCAGCTGTCAGCCAGGGTCAACCCACCACACTAGAGAGTATTAATAGTGCTAACAGACATTTAAGGTTTGGCATTTTAAAATTCAGTATACCTGTCAAAGTCAGGCCAAAACTGGTAGTCTAATTTGCACTGAAAATTACTACATGTGATTATGCTATTATGATAACTACACTGCTACAGATTATACAACTAAAACTTTATATAAAAAGCATGTTGCACTCCATGTTTTAAGAATGGGGATAACAACTTGGCAAACTTAAACCTGTTTAGCTTATGCATTGCTACATATTGTTATACATATCAGGTCTTGCTGATCAAACCTAAATCCTTGTTAAAATACTCCCAGTGAATAAACAGACAGTTCTAATGAAACTGGGAGCTTTATTTGCTTGAGCTTTTACTGAATGAGATGGCTCAAGACTCCTACCTGGAAATCAGAAACAAACTTCTGTTAGATAAAAGATGCTATGTATATCAGTACCACAAGACTAAGGGGTCCCAAACTAGGGATATCTGTATAATATTGAAATATTATATAACTTTCACTTTCTCAACACAAGAAATTCAGAAATCTCCCAGTCTTTCCCACCTAGTAGAGCTCATGGCATGTAATAGATCATGAAATATTCATTTGGAAAGATAGTACAGTCACACTATGTTGTATGATTACAGGAAATAAGTAGGATAAGAAGCTTGACAAAGGTATTTTTTTGTAAATTTCTGTCTTTAATTTTTATGGCTGTTACTTTCCACAAAAAGTGCTGAAAGAGTAGTGCTTTGCTATGATAAGGTCCATTTCAATGATCAGGACAGTTTATTAGTTATTTAATAAATTAGGTAATAATAGTCTTAACTTGGTAGGGATGTTACTTGGTTAATTCGATAGTGATTGACTGAGATTTATTCAACATTGTGAGCAACCATTGGCAGTTCTCATGTGCTGCATCAAGACTAGCCAATGACTTAAAGCCCTGCATAGCTGCCTAATAAATTCAAATAAATGTTCTTCAGATACTTCTCTAAATGAGGAGACTATTGATTACAGAGTACAGCTGGTTAAACTGAACAGTGCAAACACGTCAAAGCAGGAGAAAGAAACAATGAAGGCTACTTGTCACAAAGTGCTCAATTTGTGCTGAGGCTATCTGTCCTCTTTTCAAGTGCTCAAATAATATACTTGAGAGCGAACACTACATTTCTGACCACAGACATTCAATGAGAACTCAGTAGCACCTTCTATCTGTGGATAACAATGTTATTTCACATTTTCCGAATATCAATGTAGTTGTAACAGCTCAGTTTTGTCATGTCTAGAGTAATAAGGTAAAATACTCTTTATCCTTATCTGCAGTAACTGAAAGACATTTCAACTGACTACATAACCACTGATAGAGTAGGAGAATTTGAAGAGAAGAAAAGCACTGCTGAAAGACAATGTTGGTACCTGTAGTCCTCAGTCCATAGCTGTTCCTCCCAGATTTTGACCCATGGAGCTGATAGCATAGACTGTATTACTGTCAGCTGGTTGACTGGTTTGTTTCTTTACTACACAGTGTCCATTGTCACATAAAACATTAACTAATAGAATTCAGGTACAAACTTCTAGAGGTAGAAAACCAGTTTAGAAACCTGAGCGCACACCCTAAAGATATGGGGATGTTGTCAAGGGCATCTTCAAAGGTATAGCCATTAGCAAAGCAAGTAGTGCATTTAAACCTAAATTAAACAGTGTCTAAGCACTAATCCAAGCATGTTTCTGTCCCTGTAAAGTGGAAAATTCTACTTTATGGATATCAGTCCCAAGCGGAAAACTCCTCCTATTAGATCAGTAATGAAACAATAGGCATATTCTTCAGAATTTATCAACAACAGTGTATATACTGATTTTTGGTGATATGTTGTAAAGCTTGCATCTGGACCTTGGCTCAAACTTTTCCACAGTCTGTGGGTATGGGTATAAGGTAGAACCAAACTTCACAAAACTGAGAATTAAGTGGTGAAGAATGTTTAAAAATACTAAATTATAGCACTTGATATAGGTATTATATAATAAATAGAGATAATGTTATCTATCTGGCCATTGTGACACACTAAATTGACTTTGTGTCTTGGCTAACAAAAAAAAAAAAAAAAGTATTATCTTTATAAAAAGTGTATTTATGTTCTATTTTCATTATATACTTGCAAGAATCACTATTGTCACACAGAGTAAAGTGCACAAATTTTGAGGTAAACTTTTACAAATAGACTTATTTCACAAAAAATAGAATCATTAGTACAGATTGTTTCACGCTGTTGTGGTTTAATGCAGTAGGCAGCTAAAACAACCACACAGCTGTTTGCTCACTGCCCCCAACTCAATAGGATGAAGGCGACAATCAGAGAGAAAAAGGTAAAACTCATGGGTTGAATTAAAGACAGTGTAATAGGAGAGAAAAGGAAGAGAATAATAATAAAAATGACAAAAAAATATACAAAACAAGTGATGCACAGCACGATTGCTTCCCACCCCCAGACCACTGATGTCCAGCTAGTTCCCGAGCTGCATTCCCACCTCTGGCCAGCTTTCCCCAAGTTATATAGTAAGCATGATATCATATATTATGGAATATCCCTTTGAGCAGTTTGGGACTGCTATCCATGTCTCCTCCCAGCTGCTTGGGCTCTGCCAGCCTCCTTGCTGGAGGGGCAGTATCAGAAGCTGGAAAGTCCCTGACTTAATATAAGCACTACTTAGCAAAACCTAAAACATCAGTGTGTTGTCAACATTATTCTTATATTAAATCCAAAACACAGCACTATACCAGCTACTAGGAAGAAAATTAACTCTATCCCAGCCAAAACCAGGACAATATCCACGCCTCATTCTATACTATCTGTGTCATGCCCAGGTTCCACACTTTCCAATACATCCCCGATAATCACCCACATTTTTCCTGTCTTTTGATATGTATACACAGGTATCATTCCCTTAGTCTATGGGCCATCCTTTTAAAATGTCCATCAAGTTCATTTAGTCCATGACTTTGGGCTCCATCTGTCATAACAGTCTTTCAGAGCAGGAAAGGTAGTGTTGGATTGTTGCAAGCTGAAGCCAGCTCTGATTCCATAGCATCTGCACTTTGCTCAGTTTCATCAAAGTTCATTGTTAGTTAGTCTGGGTGATTCTTACTGTAATATCATTGATATGAGATATAGTAATCATAACAGTGATGATATACAGTGGTAAGGTTATATAGAAATTAACACCTTTCAATTTTATTTATTGGCTATTCTCCCCCAAAATCACATCTCTTTGAGGTACTCATGGGACCAGCCCATTCCTTCTGCATTACCCAGCAAGTGCAACCAGGTCCTCGAGCAAAAGCAATCCCACAGATGGGTTTGCCTTTGACCAAGGCAGGAACAACTTAGACTGTCTTCCCTAACATATTCTTCATGTGCACTACAGACTTTATCCCCTTCTACAGTATGCAAAAATTTTGACTGGGCAGGGCCAGCTCAATTGATAGGTCCCCCAGTGTTAACTAACCAGGTGGCTTTTGCTAAATGTGCACCCCATTCAGTGGTTGCCTCCACCATTGTAAGTACATAGCACTTGGTGGGTTTGTGAGAGTATGATATAATCAACCCGCCACACCTTCCCATATTTGTATTTTAGCCATTGTCCTCCATACCAGAGGTCCATGGTCACTTCCAAGATTCCTGAGCAACTGGGGTTTCCCATTGTGTGATCAGTGTGACCCCTTTACTCCATGTAACACCAGTTACATGATGTGTAGAGGGGGCCCTCTGAACATCCATCCCAGCACTAGTAGTTGGAGCACTAAAAGAAGCTGTGCTTCAGTACCAACCACCTCAAAAATGGCTCAAAACCCTTCATATGCTGCCAATATCTCTTTTTCAGTTGGAATATAATGGCCTCAGATCCTTTGTACTCCAGACTCCAAAACCCCAGGTGTCAACCTTGAGTCTTCCCTGGTGCTTTCTGCCAGAGATTCCAGGTAGGGTCATTCTCCCCATCTGCAGTGTAGAGCACATTTCTTACATCTGGTCCCTCACAGACTGGCTCAAGGCACAAATTATTTCCTTCTTAATTTTTTCAAAGTCTTGTCATTGCTCAGGGTCCCATTTGAAATTGTTCTTCTTCCGGGTCACTTGATAAAGAGGGCTTATGATCAGACTGTAATTTGGAATACGCATTCTCCAGAAACCCACAATGCCTAAGAAAGCCTGTGTTTCCTTTTTACTAGTTGGTGGAGACATAGCTGTTGTTTTGTTGGTTGCATCCACTGGGATTTGATGGCACCCATCTTGACATTTTATTCTTGTCAGTCCTCCTACTGTGTCTGGGGAAATGCCCACTGGAGACTGGAGCAGCAACTTTTCTGGAAGAACTCCCTTTTGAAATAGTTTTTCCTTGCAACTCACATACTCGTGCCTCTAGAGTCAAGAGTGGGATTTTCCATCCCACTTTCTCATGTCCTCTCCATGGTCATGCAGGTAAAACCACAGAGCAGCTCAATGTGTGTACCTCCTATATACTGTCTCTTTAGATGAACGCTTTCTCCTAATAGTTGAGATACTGATCTGTACAGATGGGAAGCAGAATGTAGCCTCTTTGAATCACCGGAACTCCTGGGCTAGCATGTCTGGCAGTTTCTCCACAGCAGAGACACAGGCTGATAGGCAGGAATGTATTGCTGAAGTTGGTCAGCCAATTCATCCACTGTAGTTGCCTCTTTGTCTTTCCTGGCCAGTACTGCCAGTGATTTGGCATACAAAGATGGTGCACTCTGTACAAACTTCTGCCACATGGGTCGTGTGCATTGGACTTCATCTGGATCTGTGAGTGGTAATTGCTTGTTGTTTGCATCATTATCAATCACCTCCAGCACAGATAGTTCAGTGTACTGAACACCTCTCTCCATGGTGGGCCATCTGCCTGGATGACATACAATATCTTCACAGAAGGGATACATTTCCTTTATGCCTGACAGGAGTCACCTCCAGAGGTTGAGGGCTTGTTTAATTTTCTCAATCGCCTTGTCAATGCCCCCTTCCCTAGATGGGGATCCCAGCTGCTTGGCTTCCCAACCCTCTAATTCCAACCTACAGGCTTTGTTATCCCAGCATCAGAGCAGCCAAGTGACAATGTGCTCATCTGGATGATGGCTGAAATTTTTCACATATCTTGCGGGTCACTCAGGGATAGGGATCGGGGGGTTACCTGTGGTTCTGCATCTTCTTCTTCCTGTTCTCGTGATGGCCCTGCTTCATCATCCTTTACTAAATGAGCTGACTTTTGTGTCATTCTAATGCATTGAAGATTTTTAACAAAATACTGTAGTTTATTTTTCCTTCAATTGCTATATACAATCACCACTTTTTACCTTTCTGTGTTACCTACAGCATCACAAGCAACTCCTGAGTCACTGATAACTGAATAAGATCATGAACACAGCATTTTACTAATGTATATTACCTTTCCTTCAAATGGATGTGTATCAATTGCACTCTAAAAGAAAGCTAGATAACTTCAAATAGCAGATATACACTTCTGTATTGGATGTGTGTGCTTTATATGTCACTGTACCTAAGATGAAGACAGAAAACACAAATATTCCAATAAATAAGTGCTTCCTAGAATAATAGTACTATGCTAACACTGAAAGGCTGTTTTAATGCTTTATAATATTTTCAGGATCACTGGAAAATGGGAGGAAAACAGAGTATGTGTTAATTCAGAAAGTAATTTGGGATACTCTGAAAAAATTAATGTAAGCCCAAGCATTTTTCACAATAGAAGTGTCTATTAAAAGTGTTTAAATTGACCATTGTTGGTAAAGAATAGAAGAAAAGAAAGTACAGTGTAAGGTATTTGTTGCACAGGATGTAGAATGACTTCAATATATCAAGCACTTTGTGGTAATTGTTGGAGGTAACAGCCAACATTATTTTGTCACTAATTATATACCTAGGACTAGTTCTAGAACTGCCTTTGCTATGAAAGTAATTTTGGGACCACCACCATCAAGAAGGTATCATGTCAGAAACATTCTGTGTGTACTACACTGTTCTCCATCAGCTGTCATTTATCACAATTATGCATTTTATCTAACTTTAAAAACATCCAAACAGCACTGAGTTTTTTCAAACAACAAGTCTCTCAAGAATTACTTGTAGAAATAGACAGATCAAATGTCAAATAGACAGATAAATAAATGTATTTTAGTTTCCCTTTTGGTGGGTTTGGGTTTGTTTGTTTGTTTGTTTTTGTTTTGCTTTGTTTTGTTTTGTTTTGTTTTGTTTTAAATCATGTTTTGGTAATCTTATCCCAAGACAAATGTATTAAAACCAGAGTATTCTACCTATATGCCATCCAATACAAAGCAAAATTCTCAATTGTTGTTGCGAACATAAAAATCTCCCCCCGTAATTTAAAAAGACTAAAAGAATTACTGCTAAAAAAGATAAACATAGTAATAGATAAGATTAAACAGATAGTTGTCAAACCCTTCCCACCAACAAAGAGGATTCAATAACAAAATGAGAAAAAATTCTTGCAAAAGTTCTAATTCATCTTTTCTAAATTTTGCTTTACTGAATAAGTAAAAGACAATCATACTGAGTTGCCCTTTACCTGAGGCACGGAATTTTACAGATTTCTTCTCTAAATAAAACTCTGCCAATATAACTGCTAGATTAAAAATCAATTTTTAACCACATCCTTGTAAAGCAATATTTTTAATTAAAGAATAAATCAGAGGCATTTGGGACATAAAAATATCAATAAGCTTTGTTGAAAGTAAAAATGTTTTCTATACATTACCTTGTAAGTCCTCTAAATAGACAAAAGCATTTAAGTACTATATACTGTCATTAACTTCAGTTGTCTTTGTCTTTTATTACAGTATTAGAAGATCAAACATTAAAATCCCTTTTTATGTGAACATCACTTTCCCTCTAGGATGGTTTCGAGTCAATGTTCACCATGTTTTAAATGGGTCAAATAATAGAACTTCTGCAAATCCCTTGGGATCTGTTCCTAGATGGGAATACTTACTGCTATTGCATAGCATGTTTTTTTTTCTTTGATAATTGATCCACACTGCCACCAGCACAGGGAAATAAAAAATAAAAATATCTTTCTCGATATAGCTAACTATCAAGTAATGAATGCATTTTTTAATGACAAGATGGATGTTTGTGCATATAGTATTTCCTGGCATTTGTAATATAACAAGTTTAATTGATATTAAGAATAAAAAAAATTAAAAAAGAAAAAAACCCAGAAAAGTTGCATGAAAAAATCACCTATTGATAGCTAGATATCAAAAGCAGAAATCACACAAGAATTCTATAGTCTGCACTATGGGGATTCACATCACTGATCCTTACAGATGTTAAAAGCCTTTCATCAGATAGTCCTGTCTATGTCAAAGGTGAATCTCTTCAAATTTCCCAGGATCCATAAATTGCCTACTTATAGATCTCAGGTATTCACTCGGGTGAGCTTGGATGAGCTTTATATTAGTCCAAAGTCTATCAATAAGAAAGTAAAAGATTGAAAGTAAAATCACCAAGAGCTCAATTAAGTTCTTCTCTTTGTTTTTACAATTTCTTATGTTCATATTTTTCCTCCAGATTCATCGTACCCTTCTAACGTACACAGCAGGGCAAAGGTTGTCTCTGGAAAAAATCTGATGGTGCAGAAAGATGAGGAAGAGGCCAGAAGGATGCCAGAGAGTGAAGATGTGCTTCCTCTCCAGCTATGTGAATATACTTACCTTTCACTGGCTGTTCTCTAATTACTGTCAGAGTAACCTCTTTATACTAACAATATTATTTTCAATGCTCTTTAACAAACTTTCTTTAGCATACTTTCAGCATACTATCAGCCTTCTCATGTGATGCTTTTAAGCCTTTGGCTGACCACTTGAAATTAATCACTTGGACTTCAGTTTATGCACCTGCTTACTTATTACAGATGCATTATTTCCTCAAATATTGTAACACAGCTGCACTACAAAAGTTTTACTCTCGTCCTTTCCCAAGCCACTTGACTTCCTGTTGATTTAATCCCTGATTTCTCTGAATATCACTTTTCCATTCAGTGAAAAACAAATTGTTTTCCTAAACTAGGCACATTTATTATAGTTTAGTACAATAGTTGGCACAAGCAAAACAGAAAAATAAACCAAGAATACAAATCACTGAGACTGTTTGTTGCAAAATAATTCATCATTTGGAAAGATGCACTAAAATACAGATCTGTCAACACACCAAGTATACTTTAGTTGCAGGGGTATTTTTTAGATAAGAGAGTTAATTTTTTGTGGATGTAACCCAAAGGAGAAAGATTCTCCAAAATGTAAAAAGTTTTCTCTTCCTTGTTTTCAGGTGCTGTGGTTTAACTCCAGCCAGCAACTAAGCACCACAGAGCTGCTCACTCACTCTTCCCACAGCAGGATAGGGAAGACAATCGGAAGAGTAAAGTGAGAAAACTCATGAGTTGAGATAAAGACATTTTAATAAGTAAAGCAAAAACTGTGCACGCAAGCAAGAAAACCAAGTAATTAATTCACCACTTCCCATGGGCAGGCAGGTGTTCAGCCATCTCTAGGAAAGCAGGGCTCCATCATGCATGATGGTTACTTGGGAAGACAAATGCCATCACTTCGATGTGATGCCCTCCTTCCTTCTTCTTCTCCCAGCTTTATGTGCTGAACATAACATCATATGGTATGGAATATCCCTTTGGCCAGTTGGGGTCAGCTGTCCTGGCTGTGTCCCCTCCCAACTTCTTGTGCACCCCCAGCCTCCTCACTGGTGGGGTGGTGTGAGAAGCAGCAAAGGCCTTGGCTTTGTGTAAGCACTGCTCAGCAGTAACAAAAACATCCCTGTGTTATCAACACTGTTTTCACGTACTAACTACCGTGAAGAAAGTGAACCCTATCTCAGCCAAAGCCAGATCAATAAAGGAGAGCAGGGAGAGAGGTCGTCTAGCATTTTACGCCTACCAGTGAGACATGTTTTATATAAAATATCAAAGACAATACAAGAGTCTTCAGTAACTTTAGAGGCTCTTGCTCTTTTCCCAAAGAAAAAAAAAAAATTAAAGCCCATAATTATGGAATTTTCATTGCAATTTGATTAAACTCAATAAATTGTATTTCAAAAGCTTATTCCTATTTTAATTTTTTTAAAACTATGCTCTTGGGATTCTATTATTTCCAACCAGAAACATGATTTTCACCTTCTGTGGCCATTAACTGGTGTTCTCTCAGTAATCTATTACCTCCCTATTCTACCTGTCATAGGACTCTAACCCTGTTCCACTTTCCAGGCTGACAAGCTTTCTTTTTTTTCAGCATGATTTCAATCCATGCTTTTACAGCACATTTCAACAGTTGCTACAGCTTTGTTCTTCTGATTCTGATTTTTATTTTTATTTCTCATGTATTCTACAGAGTTTTGTATTTGATTTCAAGATTTATAAAAGTTTGTATAAAGTAGTACTTACTTAACTCTGGAGAAAAATGGATATCATATACAGACACCTAGTGAATGAAATTGTTAAGCAGCCATCAGATGGCTATTTTTATATTAGTGTATGTTATGCAGTAGAGGAGAAAGAAAGTGTGGTAGGTTGACCCTGGCTGGAGGCCAGGTACCCACCAGAGCTGCTCTATCACTGCCCTCGTTCACTAGACAGGGGAGAAAAAGTATAACAAAACACTTGTGGGTCGAGATAAGGACAGGGAGAGATCACTCACTTCTTATCGTCACGAGCAAAACAGACTGAACTTAGAGACAAAATTCATATAATTATTATCAAGGAAAACAGAGTAGAGGAATGAGAAATAAAATCAAATCTTAAAACACCTTCCGCCACCCCTCCCATCCTCCTGGGCTCAACTTCACTCCCGGCTTCAACCTCCTCCTCCTGCAGTGGCACAGGGGGACGGGGAATGGGGGTTATGGTCAGTTCACCACACGTTGTTTCTGCCGCTTCTTCATCCTCAG